>JBAKBP010034883.1:0-20181 GCA_037953745.1 Lithodes maja | reverse complement strand
CTGAGCTAAAATCTGATATACAGAACCCCATCAAACCCCTCACACCCAGCGACCGCATGGCACTAAAACAACGCTGAGTTTATCACTAAAACACATCTTATAAAAAAAAAATTCACATTTCATAACTCCTCCCAACAATAGTAAAAGACACAATATCATGCTCCCAGAGCGAGCTTACAGCAGCTCAGCCGTTTGATAGTTCGTGGACTACTCAAACCTTATAGGCTATGACAAACTTATACAATTATCTTCATCAAAAAGAAAGAGTTTTTATATGATTTTTATATTTTAATATGTTTTTTTCCGGCTGCACTATAAGGGCAGCCTATTTTCTTCTATACCAAACGCTCAACAATCCTGCTTTACGACCCAATACGCTGGGCTACAACCGCGAGCCAACAAGCACCAAGCGCAAAATACTACTCAAACCAAAGCAGGAGGCTACCCGTGTGTCAATTTACCCAGGATCATATACCCCTGAACGACCACATGCAACCTCGTTGTCACAACCGGCAATATGGCTTATGTCCAGGTTATATACCAATAACCTTAGTGACCACCTGGTCAGCCTCATATTCCGATTGTGAAACGGGTCCAAGATCTTGAGAGGGTAATGATCTGGGTAAACTACACCGACCGGACCATAGGCTGGAACATAGATCTCGAAATGCCCCAGCGCATCATCGTCCTTTTCACTTTCATTCATCAGGCTCTGACACGTTGCTGGTGCATTCTTAAGTCCGTCAGGCACAACATTGCACTGGTAGGTACTCCCGTCCACAACAAAACCACATACCTCTTTAGCACGCTCGGACAAAGTTACAAGCAACGACCACTCACGACATTCCTTATCCCTCAGATCCTTCGTCCACACGTAATCCAGCTCTGCTTGCACCATAGGCTGTCGAGCAGGATTTATACGGTAGGGAATTAAACTGAGCCTTGCACTATCTCCAGCCTGCATGTCGGATTCTACCCCGTACATCAGGCCTGGAGAAGCAACAAACATGCGAAAGTACTGCCATAGCCTAGTAAATAACTGCCTTGCACTGTCTCCACAAACAACATGCCTAGTGCCCTCCCACAACCCAGCCGAGACCGCAGCTTCTAACCTGTAGTCTCCCTCCTTCTCCACCTTCGTCCCTAGAACAGCCAGGTCATGAGAGGGACAATCAGTACCACCCGTGCAGTCACTCCCACAGTTCATTATTGCTAAGGCTTCCCCGCCGATACCGTACATGCGCACCCCCGCATTCCTTGTGACGACATCTGCCTGCGCAGCATCACCGCTTTCAGCGACATGGCCAGATACAGTCGGTCTATGGTAGGGCTGTTGCATTAGACTAGAGCAGCATTGGGAGGCTATGCGACGACCGGGCACTGCGATACCACAGCCGACCTTACCAATCTGCTCAATGTCCTCCTTTTGACCACCACCCTTGGCAGCCATGGGTCGACCCTGACCTGGCAACCATGCCAAAGCCTCGTCGCCCACCTTAAACCACCGAAACAACGAGGCTAACGGTCTTTTAACATTCACGCGACCTGCCCGCGGAACATCTCGCACCGTCCGAGTTGTGAGACTCAGGGGCTCGGCACGACCAGTGGGGTATGAACCGAGCTGGTGCTGGAGTGCTGCACACTGCTGCTCAGGCAGGTGCTCTAGCACTTCCACAGCCACCAGACTCGTGTCCCCCGCCCACTGCTTCGCCGAGACATGACAATCCCTACTCTCCTCCACCTGTGCCCTACTGCCCCCCTCTCCTTCTCCACCTTGGCCGCGGCAGACCAACGCAGGGACAGTAGGCTGCTCAGGTGGTTGCCTCACAAACTCCTCCAACAGGTTCACATGACATGCTTCCCCGTCCTCGTGTTTAATCTCGACAGCACCATTACCACACTTCTGAACTTCCGGATCCTCCAACTGCAGTTTACAAATATCTGAGGGAACCAACCTGTCTAGATGCTTCCGAAGCAACCCAAATCCTTCCCCAATATCAAACTGAGCAATCCTTTTTTCTCTCCGTGTGCAACGTTGCTGCCTCGGAGTCTCTTCCGGCCCTACCTCCTCACTAGCTGTGACAGGTCCTGGGGCCTCTCCAGACTCTAACATAGGTGCCAATACTGAATCACCCAGGAGAGCCGCCGAGTCAAAACTCTTAAAACCAACTCCAGCTTTAGCCTCCTCCTGTTGATCGTTCCTCTGCTGGTCTGAAGACGGAGGACTAGGCTGTGACACTTTAGCTGCCCGAGCTCGGGTGACAGCACACGCCATGGGTTGTGCCTGGCACCGCTCGACACACTCTTGTTCTCCCCCACTCACGTCGGCCGGCCTCTCGGCAACGACTAAGGGTAGAACCTCAGAAGCGGGCATTGCAAAGTCGTTGCCGAGAAGAAGGTCGACGCCCTCCACTGGCAGTTTCTCCACAATCCCAACATCCAATTCACGTGCCACACCATCCACCTCCAACTCCAACCGCACCAGCGGGTATGACCGAGTTGCATTAATACCCTGCACCACTACCACCCGAGCCGCATTTATAGGGTAGCCAGTCAAATTGTTCATCAGAGTCTGGGAAGCACCTGTATCACGCAAGACCTCTACTCCATGCTTGCGCCCCGCCCACATCACGCAACCCCGTCCTCTATGGTCGCAAAAAACATCCTGAGCAGGGTTCGAGCCTCTCAGGTGTTTCTGCATTGGCTGTGCCTCAGCCTCTGACGAACTGCCCCGGGCAAACTCAGAAGACTTCGGAGACACACCAATGTTGCAGGCCAAAGACACAGCTGCTGTAGGTGGTTTGCTAGGACAGACTCTTGCAAAGTGCCCCTTTTCATGACAAAGATAACACTCCAACTCCCCTCTGGGCTTCCCTTGGTACTGGGAAGGGCCCGGCCCCTTCTTAAATGGGACGGTGTTAGTCTTGTGGTCAGTCTTGGTATCATAGCTCTTGTACTTGTTTGCATAATGTATATCACTAACTCGGGGGGGTGGGGTGTCACGCCCCTTGTTACCTGCCTCACTACGCTGGGCAGACCCGCACCCACGAATTAATGATAGCCGGAGGTCAGCCATCTCAGCTGCCTCCTGTAGAGTTTTAGGGTTCTTTTCTTTAATAGTTAAAGTCATATCTGCACCAGTACACTTATAAAACTGCTCGAGCAGAAACAGCTCAGTCAACTGTTCGGCCGTCTCAGCTTTCTCAGAACGTGTCCAGTTAGCAAGTGCATCTTTTAAGTCCCGGGCATGTTCAAGAAAGGTCGCCTCCCTAGTCTTCGTAACACCCCGAAACTTCAATCGATATGTTTCTGGTTGCAACTCGTATGCCCGTAGGACAGCTCTCTTCAATACTGGGTAGTCAATGCAAGACTCTAAAGGCAGTGCATCATAAGCCTTCAGACCCTTACCCGTAAGTCTTGAGGAGACTAGAGCTGCCCACTTCTCTTCAGGCCAATTATGCTCCCTACACTTCTTCTCAAAACGATTAAAAAATTCTGTGACTTCAGTTTCACTAAATGCCGGCACCAACTTGACTAAGTGGGACAAGGACTGTTCTCTTACTTGGCCCTCACGGCCCATCCGAATCCCTGTCGACTCTGCACGAGTCTTATCTAAATCTATTTGAGCACAATATTTCTCTGAGTCGTACCTAAGCTCAGCCTCGTGCCTCCTAATCTCAGCCTCAATCTCCTTCTCCTGCTTCCTAGACTCAATCTCCTGCTTCCTAGTCTCATCCTCCCGCCTCCTAGACTCAGCCTCCATCTCCTGCTTCCTAGCCTCAATCTCAATTTTAGCAAGCTCGAGTTTAAATATCATCTCAGGAGACAGGCCGGAAGAGGGAGCTGCCACTACTGAAGGAGGGGGGGCAAGAACTGGGGAACCACCATACGCACCGCCCGAGGGCACTCCAATCTTCCAATGCTCATCCCTCTGTGGGAGAGTGCTAACCTCCGGCAACTGAGTGGACGGCACTGTGGGAGTCGAGTGAGAGGGGATCTGGGGAGGAACCCCCCCAAACGCCCTCTCCTCCGAAACCCCATGTCGCCCACGCAACACCCAGGAAATCAGCTCCCCCTTGGACATCCCTCCTACATTGGATAGACCCAAAACCTTGGCTATCAGGTGCAAGCCATAAACATTCACCCCAGTCAGCCTCTCCTCCGTCACATGGTACTGCTTACTCACAAAAAGTCTAGCATCCTCCTCACTAGTTACTAACGGCACCTCCTCACTTAGCCTCTCTCGCTCCTCGTCAGTACTAGGGCCCGACATACTGAAGTTCACCAAAAAATTCTCGAGACAAAAGTGTTAAACTCCCTTATGCAAGCACTAATTACTAAATTAACTGGAGTCTCTTAAATGCTCTCCTAATTGCCTTACAAAAAAAAAATATTCTTCAATATGTACGCTAAAGTACCAACAAACAAATGTTGTACAACTCTGCAAAAAATTATACTGTTCACAAAATCCTAAGCAAGGTCGCCATTTGTTACGACCGGGCACTCGGGTACACTAGGGCTCTTACACAGGACTCGAGTATGGCTCGCTGCCACAACGGAAACACACGATCCCAACCCCAGAGTACTGCCAGCCGAACAAAAAACGCCACTACCCTCCAGAGTTCTATCTGCTATAACGGGGTATACAAGAACTCGGTACTAGCGTTTCACACAACAGACTAATAACAAGACGGGAGTTATCTAGTCTGGTCAACAATCAAACAAAGAAGAAAGTACTACAACACTAAAGAATAGTGTTGGCCGAAGCCGAAGTAATCCACCCTTGAACTAAGAACTTAAGAAGTCCTCCACCCTCTACTTCGGATCGGCACTATTACGTTACGTTAAACAATAGTCCTCGAGCATCAAGCAAGGAATCTTCTGACAAGTTAGATGCTTCTCGAATACTCATAAGAAGTAAGTATCGGATTTTGAACAGCAATTTAATGAATAACTCACTGGTAATTAAAGGCTTTAAATTGACATAAGAAGAATTATAAGAATAAGCAATAGGATATGGCAAACATTAAGAAGAAGTACTCCGACAATGCACTGGCAATAGCCTACTAAGATTGTGCTCGTGGGCCACTAATCTCTGAAGTAGCTAAGCGTGCCACACATGAAATCAATAGTGCTTAAACAATAATATACATAAGGAGAAGCTTCAATACTATGCTGTATCTGCTGGTCGAGCAAAGTCTAGCTGGGATATCTAAGGTTAAGAGACAATGGCTGAGCAAGCGGCTCGTAGCCTAGCGAGGTCCTTAAGACTGTGCGGCCAAATTACGGTAATTGACGGGATGCTCTCTTGAGAGATCCAGATCACTAGTATCTGGTTCTCTCCTGGCGATCCTCTCAAAGTCAAGCAAATGAGATAGCACAGTGTTGGGTGGCACAGGCAAAAGCCCTCACTCGCAACACAGTGCTAAACTCCCACGGTACACAATCAAAAAGACCCCCTAGGCTTCCCACGTCTCCGTTGCAATTGTGCTGGTTCAACCAACCTAGCACTCATAGGAAATCACAACTCGAGGAACCCTATCCCAGTCTAGCATTACCTAAACCAGCAGAAAACAGGAACATGAATAATAGTACACAGGGAAATACATATACGAGTGCAACAAACATCAATCAATCCTATTCTAGTTAACCCTTCCAAAAATAGGCTATCTAACAGGCACTTATCTCGTGAGAACTCAAGCGATAATACTTTGGCTGACTAAATCTGCACCAAAGGGGTCATTGAGGTTATAAACAGGGACGAGAAGAGAAGAAGGTAGGCTGTTCAGAGAGTAGAGAAAGTTCACATCAGTCGGAAGAATATGGATAGTTGCAAGGGATATGAGAGGTCGCTTTGCCTGATGAGTTCTGAGGAAAATGCGGCGGGACCTCCCTTTTTATACTCGGCCCCGTAGCGAGCATAACGGCAATCATGACGTCACATACTCTCTCAATCGGGGATCGACAAAGAACTTCCCACGCTTGAGGAGGGAGGGAGGGGGGAATTAGGCCTACCCCTCGTGGCGCGCTCACTGGTCGGTGTTACATAACTCTCTCTCTCTTCGCATCATTATATATATATAAATCCCACACACAATACTTATATCTAATGATATAAAATAGAACTCGTTGACTTAGAAGAAAACAAAATACATAATGATAATACTTATAGTACAACGGTTCACATAAACTGAGTTAGGAAACTCTACACAGACTACAGCCAAAGTTCCTGCCCTGACGATCCTAGCGAGAGTGGGGCCTGACTGGGCGTTCTGTACAGCATGCTCATACTCGACATGCGTCACAACACTTTGTCATGTTCGCTTGAAAATTCACGACTTGGTATGGAATTTACCTTCCACAAGTATGATTTCCCTTCTATACTGTATATGGGAAAGGGTTGGTAAGCTTTTACCACGCCAAAGTCAAATTGGTTAAAGCGTGGGATGGCAATTAGGTGGACATTATAATTGATAGAGTTCTAGCTATTAATGAAATTTGTAAAGGTCTCAAAACACATTTATGTAACTATAGTATACTAAACAGGAAATAATGTTTTTGTCTTTAATTTTACTGGTTGTATATCGTATTGTGACAATCTTTGAACCTGAGATTGTTGGTTACATTTCTAATATGTTGGTGGTGTAATGGATTAGATGCTTATGTTCTGAGTGTGGTGTCCCGAGTTCGAATCCCGGGAGACTCATATGCTTTCATTAGTTTATTCTAGTGCATTGGGGTTTGTAATGGAAGATTGATGCTAAGAACGGGGTGTCCCTTAATTTTGGTATCAAGTTAACGATGTAAGGGATGGGGCTGATTTGATACCTTTGGATTCTTGCTCGGACAGGAAGGAACGTGTTACTGTGTCTCTTTAGTTGTCTTGGTTGGGGTGGGGGGATGGAGGGGGGGGGGGGGACTGATGGGGGAAGCAGATGACTTTTGCTAAGTTTGGTTATAGTAGCTTTCCCCAACATTTCTGGACGAGCTGCTTGTCCATGCTCGATAGTAATTCTAGCCCCAAAGTAGTTAGTGCTTCATGGTAACTTGTGTGTGCGGGACCTTAGATAATTTGATATGCTCTCTTGTGTACATTTTAATAATTGATCCTTTTGTGTTGCTGGTAATGAGGATGCCCACACTGGGCAGGCATAAGCGAGTTTTGGCGGATTGAATAGAGAGTACAAAGGAGTACAAAGGAAATCAAGCAACAACAGATCTACTGACCCTTCTAGGCTGCTTGTCCTCCAAAACACTGAGGATCAAGTGTCCAAACAGTGGTTTAGAGTGGGTAAGGGAACATTGGAAAGGGAACTACTGCCCTGCCACTAACGTGGCAGGACTAGGAAGTTAGTAGGGGACATAGGGGTTAGTAACTGATGGGAGGATAAAATAAAGTTATTCATTTACAAACGCAGTCAGTCGCGGGTTTGATGCGAGATATTTGTCTAGTCGTAATTTAAATGAATCAACGGTGCTGCAGTCTATAACGTCTCGGGGAAGCCCATTCCACAAGTTAACAACTCGATTGAAGAAGAAATTCTTAGATTCGTGTGAGTTAAAAGATTTACCAATAATTTTGCAACCGTTTCCCCGCGTGTAATTAGATTGGTCGATAGTGAAGTACTTACTACAGTTCACATTGTCGATGCCTTTGATGATTTTGAACACTTGAATTAAGTCACCTCTTAATCTGCGCTGGGTTAAAGGAAATAGATTTAATTCTCTAAGACGCTCTTCGTATGGTTTGTTCTTTAGGCTAGGTATCATTTTGGTAACTCTACGTTGAACTCGTTCTAGCTTGTTTATGTCTTTTTGGTAATAAGGGCACCAGCATTGAACGCAGTATTCCAGAAGAGGGCGGACTAAGGAATTGTAAAGGGTTAGGATTACGTCTTTGGATTTATGCTCAAATTATCTGCCTATAAAGCCAATTATTTTGTTTGCCTTCTTAACAACTTCTGAACATTGTTGACTCGGTTTTAGGTTACTCGATATTGTTACTCCCAGATCGGTTTCTCTGTTTACATTCTTAAGCTGAGTGCCATTCATCGAATAGTTTGCTTTCTCATTTAGGTATCCGATATGTAGTACTTTACATTTATCCGCATTGAAACTCATTTGCCAAATTTGGGCCCAATGTGACAATTTATCTAGATTGTGTTGCATATCGTCAACTTGATCTTTTGAGAGAACGCTATTTGCAATTTTTGTATCGTCAGCAAATTTTGAGATTGTACAGGTGAGACCCTCATCTATGTCGTTGATGTAAATTAGAAAGAGAAAAGGTCCTAGTACCGATCCCTGGGGTACCCCGCTACTTACATTGGTCCATTTAGATGCCTTACCGTTTATGACTACTCTTTGCTTTCTGTCGCTGAGCCAATTTTCTATCCATTTCAACACACCGTCTTGTATTCCATGCGCTTTTACTTTTTAGCAGTAAACGTTTGTGGGGAACTTTGTCAAAGGCCTTTTAAAAATCAAGGTATATAATATCTACAGCTTTACTCTCATCGTAGAGGTTGAGGATATCGTGGAAGAAGTCTAAGAGGTTTGTTAAACAGGAACGTTTTTTACGAAAGCCGTGTTTAGTATCTTTAAGTATGTTATTTTCCTCCAAGTGATTTACGAGTCTGTCTCTTATGAACGTTTCTAGCATTTTACATACAACTGAGGTTAAGCTAATTGGACGATAGTTACTGGGTAGGGATTTGCTGCCTTTTTTTAAATATCGGTGTTACGTTGGCTATCTTCCACTGATCAGGCATTGTTCCAGACTGCAAGGATTTATTGAATAGTAATGTCAGTGGTTTGGAGAGCTCATCCTTAGCTTCCTTTAGAACTCTAGGCGAGATTGTATCTGGTCCAGGCGTTTTATTTACCTTGAGTTTATCTAAACAATTCAATACTTCTCTCTCTGTAACGGTGATATTGCTTAGAACATCTGAATTATCAATCTGAATCGGCGATGGTGTAGGGATATCACTGAGGTCTTCTGTTGTAAAAGCTGATGCAAAGAAGGTATTGAGGGCATTACTCATTTGTACTTCGTCTTTGGTGTATTCTCCATTTTCATCGACTAACGGTCCAACAGTTGAAGTAACTACTTTTTTCGTTCTGATATAACTATAGAATTCTTTCGGGTTTGTTTTACTTTGATTCGCAATATGTAACTCTAGTACACATACAGTATGTGAGGTCAGATGAAGGGGTGCCAAATAATTTGAGGCAATGGAAGAGGTGGAGTTTGAAACCAGAGACTTTGATTACATCATTGATGGGAGGTTTCTAGTTCAGGTTATTGTCTATGATAACACCTAATAGTTGAACATATTCACTAACTTTAGGACATTTGATCCGCAGCTGATGAGAGGTGGTTCCATACTATCTGAACCAATACTGACATACAGTACATCACAACCGTTTTATCATTGTTGATGGTGATATTGTTTGCTGAAGTCCGCTCCTGAAGTTTGTTGACGTTGTCCTGAAGGGTACTGAAATCGGGGGCAGTGTTACCAATACTGACTCTGATGTTCGAGATATTCACATATGTCCACTGTAGTTCTGCATCACACATAACGTCGTAGATTAAAATGAGAAAGCAAAGGGTCCACATTGTTGTGCCCTGGGGGACCCCATAGGTGAGCGGTAGGGGGGCAGATATAGCACCCTGACAACGCACTGCCTGTTACCGGCTTGTGAGGAAGTCTGCTAACAAGGCCACCAGATAAGGGCGTAACCCAAGCTCTACCGCTTTCCTGATATTATGATTGACCAGGTCAAAGGCATTATTGAAGTCGAAATAAGTTAGGGCTACCGAGGTTATTCTTTTTTCTAGATTGCGATACATGAAGTCAAGGAAACTCACTAAGCAGTGTGTGGCGGAAGATTATTTCATATTGTTACGCTGGCCAGCTTGCCAGAATGTGCTCGTACTCGCTAGCGCTCGCCAGGGCAGTGGAATGGGCTATAATAATCATAGAACGATGTTCTTTCTTTCCTAGTATTCATGTAGTCACAGCCAGATCAGTGGTGGTCTTTGTTCTTGTCTGTGACACATGGAAGTATTTTATATCAGTAATAGAGTATAAGATATGCAGTGTGAAGTTAAGGAGAAAGAGCGAGGTAGGCAGCGAGGTTGTATTATGTGCGTGTATATGTACGTGTGCCTCCCTCGCTCGCGCAGGCTTTCCCACGCCCTTGATTGGCTGGCGGGCCTGGCTCGTCCTAGGACGCTTGCTTTTCATGACGTAGTGGTCTGTGATTGGGTGCCGCTGTCCTAGTGTTGGTGCGTATCTCCTTAGAGCTTGGCATAGTGTGTTTGGTCCTAGATGTCCCTTGCAATCTGTCCCCCAATCTAACCCCCTGTACTACTGTTTCTCTCTCTGAACTTCTTCTTTTCCATTACTTCTCATCTTTATTCAATTACTTATCCCTTCTGGTTCTGCATACGACTTCCATAGTCGGCCAGTCGTATTACCAGCACCAGTTCTCACATATATGTTTTGCACTAGCTTTAGGGATTATTAGTCATAGTTACATGAGTCATATTATCATTGGGTGCTTCTAATTATTGAGTTGTTCTTTGTTACTATTTAATGCTAGACAGTGGAGGGTATCTTTAGTCATTGTCTGAGTTATGTACATGGCAAGTCAAAGCCTGTACGACTTCGACGGAGCTAGGTGCCTGTAACCCTTGTGCATATTTCTCCTTTGCGAGTGTAGCAGTATACAAGCGAAGGGCTTTTGCCTACACTTTCTTGTATGCTCGCTACCTCATTGTGTTGACCTTTGTGGAGTGCCAGGGTAACACCAGATACTTGAGATCTGGCCTTACCAAGAGAGCCTCCTAGTCACTTAACGTAACATAAGGGAAATCTGTTCAAGGGGAGACAGTAGGCTACGAGCATGCTTGCGCTCTGCCTAGCCTCCTGGTGCCTTTTATGCCGCTGCTAGACTTTATTAGTAATAAAGACAGCATGTGTTTATTAACTTTAACTGTGTATGCTTTAGGAATTCACATATTATTTTAGCCTAAGTTGATGCTTGGTGCACAACCCAGTATGGCTGGTACTTTGGCTAAGGAAGTACTGTTTTGAGTAGTTATTATTAGTCCTGTCACAGAGTTGTTGCACTCCCTTGTTATATATATATGTATCCTACTTATTGGTGTATTTAAGATACACGCTTTGGTGTCCTGCCCCTGCATTATTTCTGTTCTATATTAACGAGCATCTTAGAGCATCAGACGTTTTCATAAGATTCCCTATCTGTTTGCTGTAGGACTAGACTTTCAGTGTTTTCATAGAGCATTGAAGAGTTTAGTGTTGAGTACAGACTCACACTAAAGTTAACGTAAGCATATATTTCTTTATTAAATCTTGTTATAGTTTATTCAAGCATTGTTATTACTTAAGAGCATTTTATTAACGTAAAGTACGCCTGTTGTGAGTAGGATTTGCCGTCACCGGAAAGCCTTTGTAGAAGTGCACTAAAACCCAGTTAATTGATACCCCGTTATCCAGTGGATTAACTCTGGAGGGTTTAAGTGTTTTGTTCACCGGCGTAATAGTTCAAGGGTTTGGAATTAGCGTACCGTTGTTGCAGATATAGCCTATCATCTAGTCCAATATTAAGTGCCCTTGTTTATTTCGTAGTGCCGGTCGTAACAAATGGCGACCTTAGACCAGAATATAGTGAACTGAATATTGCAGTTGTTTTTTTTGGAGAAATCTTATTGCCAATGGGGGTTGAATTTATTTCTCGCATTGATGGCAGTGGACATTGCTTTGAGGATATATAGAACTTGTTGGAGTTTATTGGTGACCTAGTATTGCACTCAAGAACATCTTCGAATATTTTTGTGAATAAAGCTACGCGAGAGTTTGGCTACTTTTGTCTTGACTTGAGAATTGTTTTTGTTGACTCCATCATGTCACTGGACGGATCTGAACATAGTGAGGGCACAGTGCGGGAGACAGGCGAGGAGGTGGAGAAGGTGGAGTTGTCTAACGGCGTTTGGGTGGTGAACAATGAGGAGGATGCTCGGATTTTTTTGGAGGAGCCTGTGTCGGCGGACCGGGTGTCGGGGCTGGACCGGTACGGACTGCAGTGTGTAGCCACGGTCTTAGGGTTTTCCGGTACTAGCGGTTTGTCGAGAGGTGAGCTGGTTACCTGGGTGCTCGATGGGGTGCATGGGGCTTCGGGTGGAGCGGGAGCTGGGGTACCTTCGGCCCAGCCCCCATTCCACTCGACTCCTATCATGGCACCCCCTCGGGCTCCGGAGCCGGGTACGTTCCCATAGGCCGATGCCCGCTGGCGGTTGGGTATGCCTCTAGGTGGCTCAAGGGGTGGGTCCCCAATAGTAGCACCCCCTCCTCAGGGTTTGTCTTCCGAGATGTTGTTTCAGCTCGAGCTCGCCAAACTTAAGCAGCAGGAGCGACAGGCTGAGGTTGAGCTTGAGCAGCGCAAGCTCAAGCAGCGGAGGCATGAGGCTGAGCTGTCGCTCGAGCAGAAAAACCATGAGGCTGAGCTCAAGTATAAGTGTGAGAATGAGCTCAAGCAGAGAGAGGCTGAGCTTAAGTATGAGTCTGAAAGGTATTGTGCCGATGTTGATCTAGAGAAAACTTGTGTAGAGGTGACAAGGAACCGTGTCGTCCAGGGGGGTCGACCCCATGACCAGTCCCTGTCGCATCTACTAAAGTTGGTTCCAGTGTTTGATGAGTTAGGAGTTACCGAATTTTTTCTCCGGTTCGAGAAAAAGTGCCAGGAGCACCAATGGCCCGAGGAGAAGTGGGCAGCCCTTGTTTCGTCACGTTTGACGAGGAAAGCACTCAAGGCGTATGATGCTTTGCCCCATGATTCCTGCGTGAATTATGAGGCGTTGAAAGAGGCTGTCCTGAGGGCGTATGAGTTGCAGCCAGAGACCTATTGGCTGAAATTTAGGGCTGTTCCCAAAAGAAAGGAGAGTACTTTCCAGGAACACGCTAGAGAGCTGTCAGATGCATTTGAGAATTGGTTAAGATCGGAGAAGGCAACTACTTTTGATGCAATGAAGCAATTAGTGTTGTTAGAGCAATTTTTTAAATGTACTGGCAGTGACTTGACTCTTAACCTGAAAGAAAAGCAACCTAAAACTCTGCAGGAGGCAGCTAAGATGGCTGACCTCAGGTTGTCATTGATTCGTGGGTGCGGGTCTGCACAGAGAGCTGAGGTAGGTAACAAGGGGCGTACCACTCCACCTCCCCGAATTAATGACACAAATAATTATCCATTTAAGAGTACTGTTGCCAATTATGATCCCAAGTCGAAACCCTTCCCGTTCAAGAAAGGCCAGGGCCCTTCCTCACCTCAGAGGAAGTCCATGAGCGAAGTGGAGTGTTTCAAGTGTCATGAGAAGGGGCATATTGCGCGCTCATGTCCGAGCACACCGCCTACAGCAGTGGTGTCACTAGTGAGCAACATCGGTGTGTCTTTGAGGTCTTCCGCGTTTGCCCGGAGTAATATGGCGGTTGCGAAGTCACAGTCGGTGCAGAAGCAGCAGGAGGGCTCGTCACCCGTCCGTGATGCTTTTTGTGGTCATAGGGGGCACAGCACTGTGAGGTGGGCTGGTGTGGAGCATAGGCTTGAGTTGTTGCGTGATACGGGCGCTTCCCAGACACTCATTAAGAATTTCACTGGCAAACCTATTAACGCGGCTCGGGTTGTGGTGGTTCAAGGCATCAATGCTACGCGGTCTTACCCGCTGGTCAGAGTAGAGCTTGAGATGGACGGTGTGACACGAGAGTTGGATGTGGGGGTTGTGGAGAAGTTGCCAGTTGAGGGGGTCGACCTCCTTCTCGGTAACGACTTTGCCGTGCCTGCTTCCGAGGTTCCACCCTTAGTCGTTGCCGAGACGGCGGCCGACACGAGTAGGGAGGGGCTCGAGAGATCTCAGTCCACTCAGGTGTCACAGCCTAGTACCCAAGTTTCAGACCAGCGGAGGAAGGGTCGGAAGGAGAAAGTCAAGGCTGGTCGGGTTGAGAGTTTGGACCCAGCGACACTCCTTGGTGACTCGGTACTTGCCCCAAAGGTGAGCTCCGGAGTGGCCCCAGAACCTGTCCCCCCTAGTGACATGGTAGGGCGTGATGGCACTCCGCGACAGAGTAGTTCCCAGGTGCAATTAGAAGATCTTAGTCTTGAGAGTTGTGGGAACGGGGCTATTGAACTCGACGAGGACGGGGAAGCATGTCATGTGAACCTGTTAAAGGAGTTTGTGGGGCAACCACCTGAGCAGCCTACTGTCCCTGTGTTGGTCTGCAGCGGCCAAGGTGGAGAAGGAGAGTGGGGCAGTGGGGCACAGGTGGAGGAAAGTTGGGATTGTCATGTCTCGGCGGAGCAGTGGGCGGGGGACACGAGCCAGGTGGCTGTGAAAGTGCTTGAGCACCTGCCTGAACAGCAGTGTGCAGCGCTCCAGCACCTGCTCGGTTCATACCCCACTGTTTGTGCCGAGCACCCAGGCCTCACAACTCATGCGGTGCACGATGTTCCGCTGGCAGGTCACATGAGTGTGAGTAAACCGTTGGCCTCGTTGTTTCAGTGGTTCAAGGTGGGCGACGAGGCTTTGGCATGGTTGTCAGGTCAGGGTCGACCCATGGCTGCTAAGGGTGGTGGTCAGAATCAGGACATTGAGCAGATTGGTGAGGTTGGCTGTGGAATAGATGCGCCCGGTCGTCGCATAGCCTCCCAATGCTGCCCTAGTAATATGCAACAGCCCTACCATAGACCGACTGTATCTGGCCATGTCGCTGAAGGCGGTGATGCTGCGCAGGCAGATGTAGTCGCAAGGAATGCAGGGGTGCGTATGTACGGTATCGGCGGGGGAGCATTAGCAATTATGAACTGTGGGAGTGACTGCACAGGTGGTACAGATTGTCCCTCTCGTGACCTGGCTGTTCTAGGGACAAAGGTGGAGAAGGAGGGAGATTATAGTGTAGAAACTGCAGTCTTAGCTGGGTTGTGGGAGGGCAATGAGCATGTTGTTCTTCGAGATAAGTTGCAACCTCTTGTTCCTAAGCGTCAAGAGAAGTTGTTTACTAGACTGTGGCAGTACGTCCGTATGTTTGTTGATTCTCCAGGCCTGATGTACGGGGTAGAACCCGACATGGAGGCTGGAGACAGTGTAAGGTTCAAATTGGCTCCCTACCGTATAAATCCTGCTCGACAGCCTGTTGTGAAAGCAGAGCTGGACTACATGTTGGAAAAGGGTCTGAGGGATAAGGGATATCGTGAGTGGTCGTTGCCAGTAACTTTGCAACCTGAGTTAAGTGGCAAGATCCGTGTGTATGTTGATTGCAAGAGTGTTGGTGCAGCATCCCTGACAGACGCCTATACCTTACCTAGAGTTGATGACACTATAGACCGCATCAGGGCTGCCTCGTTGATCACTAAGGTAGAAATAGTGAAAGGTTATTGGCAGGTCCCGTTGCCGGAGAGAGCGAAGAGAAGTGCCAGTCTTGTGATGGACTGGGCAGTTTATCAGTGCCAGGTGTTGTTTTGCTGCCGGAACACAAGTTGGATGTGTGGCATGTTAAGGGCACTGATAATGTTCTGGCTGATTGTTTGTCATGGGAGGTTATGTCTTAAGGAGCACCCTTGCCATTCAGTCAGTGTTTGTTTGAGAGTGGAGAAAAAATTAGGCTTGCCCCTGTAGTGCAAAGCCGCCAAAAACACTATTAAAACTAATACAAAAACCTCACATAAAAACTCTTTCTTGTGATAGTATATAAGTGCAGTATGTTACAGCAAGAATCTAAGACATTCTGAGTTTTTGTCTTAGTCGGCTAGGCTTCTTGAAGCTTGCTCGTTGAGCGTAATATTGTTAAGTGATACTATTCTTTTGGGGAAGTGTTGTGTAGATTTTTGTTTATATAATGAAGTGTTTTATGTTGTGATTGTGCCTTGTTTTCACAACTTGGGGGAGTAGCTGGGTGAGGCGGGGTTTATGAGCATTCTGTCTGGTCAGATGTGGCGTTTACCTGAGATTAAAACGTCCCACATCTTGGGCGGGGTGTTACGCTGGCCAGCTTGCCAGAATGTGCTCGTACTCGCTAGCGCTCGCCAGGGCAGTGGAATGGGCTATAATAATCGTAGAACGATGTTCTTTCTTTCCTAGTATTCATGTAGTCACAGCCAGATCAGTGGTGGTCTTTGTTTTTGTCTGTGACACATGGAAGTATTTTATATCAGTAATAGAGTATAAGATATGCAGTGTGAAGTTAAGGAGAAAGAGCGAGGTAGGCAGCGAGGTTGTATTATGTGCGTGTGTATGTACGTGTGCCTCCCTCGCTCGCGCGGGCTTTCCCACGCCCTTGATTGGCTGGCGGGCCTGGCGCGTCCTAGGACGCTTGCTTTTCATGACGTAGTGGTCTGTGATTGGGTGCCGCTGTCCTAGTGTTGGTGCTGGGGGGGTCCCCGCCGTGTATCTCCTTAGAGCTTGGCATAGTGTGTTTGGTCCTAGATGTCCCTTGCAATCTGTCCCCCAATCTAACCCCCTGTACTACTGTTTCTCTCTCTGAACTTCTTCTTTTCCATTACTTCTCATCTTTATTCAATTACTTATCCCTTCTGGTTCTGCATACGACTTCCATAGTCGGCCAGTCGTATTACCAGCACCAGTTCTCACATATATGTTTTGCACTAGCTTTAGGGATTATTAGTCCTAGTCACATGAGTCATATTATCATTGGGTGCTTCTAATTATTGAGTTGTTCTTTGTTACTATTTAATGCTAGACAGTGGAGGGTATCTTTAGTCATTGTCTGAGTTATGTACATGGCAAGTCAGAGCCTGTACGACTTCGACGGAGCTAGGTGCCTATAACCCTTGTGCATATTTCTCCTTTGCGAGTGTAGCAGTATACAAGCGAAGGGCTTTTGCCTACACTTTCTTGTATGCTCGCTACCTCATTGTGTTGACCTTTGTGAAGCGCAAGGGTAAGACCAGATACTTGAGATCTGGACTTACCAAGAGAGCCTCCTAGTCACTTAATGTAACATAAAGGAAATCTGTTCAAAGGGAGACAGTAGGCTACGAGCATGCTTGCGCTCTGCTTAGCCTCCTGGTGCCTTTTATGCAGCTGCTAGACTTTATTAGTAATAAAGACAGCATTGTGTTTATTAACTTTAACTGTGTATGCTTTAGGAATTCACGTATTATTTTAGCCTAGGTTGATGCTTGGTGCACACCCAGTATGGCTGGTACTTTGGCTAAGGAAGTACTGTTTTGAGTGGTTATTATTAGTGCTGTTACAGAGTTGTTGCACTCCCTTGTTATATATATGTATCCTACTTATTGGTGTATTTAAGATACACGCTTTGGTGTCCTGCCCCTGCATTATTTCTGTTCTATATTAACGAGCATCTTAGAGCATCAGACGTTTTCATAAGATTCCCTATCTGTTTGCTGTAGGACTAGACTTTCAGTGTTTTCATAGAGCATTGAAGAGTTTAGTGTTGAGTACAGACTCACACTAAAGTTAACGTAAGCATATATTTCTTTATTAAATCTTGTTATAGTTTATTCAAGCATTGTTATTACTTAAGAGCATTTTATTAACGTAAAGTACTCCTGTTGTGAGTAGGCTTTGCCGTCACCGGAAAGCCTTTGTAGAAGTGCACTAAAACCCAGTTAATTGATGCCCCGTTATCCAGTGGATTAACTCTGGAGGGTTTAAGTGTTTTGTTCACCGGCGTAATAGTTCGAGGGTTTGGAATTAGCGTACCGTTGTTGCAGACATAGCCTATCATCTAGTCCATTATTAAGTGCCCTTGTTTATTTCGTAGTACCGGTCGTAACAATATTACCAAATTGTTGTGAGTCAATTGATGGGGTTATGTCTTCATATGCCCAATCGAACACAAAACTTTCGCAAATGAGGCTGGGGAATGGCGAGATTACTATCATGCATAGTTTGTCTAAAGCGATTCCGGGCTTGTGGTTTTGGGCAATGATGTGACAAACGAGGTGTGTGTGTGTGTATTATGTTACAACTCTCCCTCCACACTTAGGGTTTCTATAGCCTTAATAATCACGGGTGTTTCTTATGGAGTGTCGATGAGCTTAGTGGTAATACACTGAAACCATCGCAACATAAATTCTATCCCAATAAGACGTCTCCTTGACATATTGAGGAATAGCTACAGGTTACCAGCTCAGTAGGGTTACCCGCACCTGTATCTTTCAATATGGTATTTTATTGTGAACAAGTAAACAAAGGTTAAACTACTAATTCAGAAGGCACAACTTATGTGTAAAGTAAGTTTTCATGTGAAAATCTATCACTGACTGAAATTGCATATATACCGTAATCACCTAAAGAGCACACGGTGGAATATAAATAAAAAAGTTGTATTTTGAAGCGAGAGAGAGAGAGAGACTCGGACACTTCAAAGACGCATGCAAATTGCACTCGTGTGTGTGTGTGTGTGTGTGTGTGTGTGTGTGCACTCTTACTGTAAGGGTAATTGTGTATGTGTATAATTCAGAGAACTGTGTGTATTTGGCTTCATGTGATATTACATGTGTTTTAGTGTGTGTGTATTTTTGAACGTGTGCATGTATTTTTTAATGTGTGCGAGTGTTTGTGTGCGCCCTTTAGCTCTCCCTCCACAATGTAAATAGGATTAAATGTTCACAATCAATATTTAGTTTCCTTCATTAGTTCGCATCACTACCACCACCACCGCTGTCATCCTCACCACCAGTATCACTACTACTGGTATCACCATCACCACACTGGCATAATTACTATCACCACCACCGCAAGCACTACTACTGGTATCACCATCACCACTGGCATCATCACTACCACCACCACCACCACCATCACCACTGGCATCATTACTACCACCACCACCGCTAGCATCCTCACCACCACAATCACTACTACTGGTATCACCACCACCACCACTACCACTAACACCACCACCATCACTACTACTGGTATCACCACCACCACCACTACCACTTCTATACTTACTGGCACACCACCACCACCACCACTTCCTCACTTACTGGCACACTACCACCACCATCACCACTACCACTCTTACTGGTATAGGTCCTACCACTATTACCACCACCACCATCCCTACTATTGGTACCACTACCCTTCTTAATAGCACCACCACCACCATCATCAGTACCCACCACAACCACCACCACCATCACCGTCACCACCACCACCCCCATCACTACCCACAACCACCACCACCACTACTCACAACCACCACCATCACTACCCACAACCACCCCCACCACTACTCACAACCACCACCATCACTACCCACCACCATCACCATCAATACCCACCACCACCATTACTACCCACCTCCATCATCGCTACCCACAACCACCACCACCATCACTACCACTACCACAACCACCAACACTACCAACCACCACCATCACTACCCACAACCACCACCATCATCACTACCACCACAACAGCCACCACCATCACTAACCACCACCACCACCATCACTACTATGATAGCGACGAAGCCAGGACTAGTTATAACCCCAGCCAATCAACTAAATGCGGACGCCAAAACTGTATGGGTAAATACGCAGATACAGGGCTGCAGGTCACTTTATATAGGATCCGTTTACCGGCCCCCTATTTCTAACGTAGAATACCTGCAGCGCATGACGATTCTTTATCTAGAATAGATCCCTCCAAAAAATATACAGTTGGCTGGAGACTTTAACCTCCCAGACATTGGTTGGACAAGTAATGCGACACTCGACAAACCCACCTATGAAAGCAGTATAATACTACCAAATACTGACAGAAGATCCCTACATGAAAATGTCATTGACGTAATCAACACTCACTCTCACAAACAGTATTCGAACCAACACGCACACAATCTAGCATAATGATAGCTGTCCCCCTGGTATCTAAAAGGGGTGTGGTCTTCCTGTAATAGGGGTGTCTGGTGATAGCTGTCCCCCTGGTATCTAAAAGGGGTGTGGTCCCCCTGTAATAGGGGTTTCTCTGGTGATAGCCGTCCCCCTGGTATCTAAATGGGGTGTGGTCCCCCTGTAATAGGGGTGTCTCTGGTGATAGCTGTCCCCCTGGTATCTAAAAGGGGTGTGGTCCCCCTGTAATAGGGGTGTCTCTGGTGATAGCTG
>JBAKBP010034882.1:0-20184 GCA_037953745.1 Lithodes maja | reverse complement strand
ATATATATATATATATATATATATATATATATATATATATATATATATATATATATATATATATATATATATATATATATATATATATATATATATATATATATATATATATATATATATATATATATTTATTTATTTTTTCTTTCAGCCGGAGTATTGACTGGTGGTTGTTGACTGAGGAAGGGTTCAATAACCTACACCCTGCTGCCATCGTGGCTGCTCGGGAACTGGGACAGTCTACAGTGCCCTGTCAACACATATATCCCTGCAACACTTAGGACATTATTATATACAAATCTGTGAACAAAGTAGAGACTGTGTGCTTCCAGTTTTTGTAGATATAAATATAGTTTTCCTTTCCGGTTACCTCTAAATGAAAATACTTGCTTATGAACTCTGTAATACCATATTTATTAACGCTACCTTGTCTCCAAAGTAGACACGGACTGTACTTTGATACATACCATGTGTTTAGGGTTAGGCTAATATGATATTTTCGGCTATTTCACGAGGAATCCAGGAAAGTTAAAGAACCTGTTAAATGTAGATATCACAATATGAACATTCACGCCAAGTTTATATTTGGTTCAACTAGCCTAGGCTGTCTTATGATAAACCATTAATTAGCCTGAATTAAGATAGCCTGGACGGTGTGTTAAGCTACAGTATATTTGTGAGATTCAATTTATTCCAATGAATACTACTGGGCTTATTATTCGGCGAGAGATTATTGTATGTGTATTCCAGACCAGCTGGCTGGAGTAAATAAATAAAAGTAATTGGGCAGAGGAAGAACAAGCTGAGAAGTGAGAAGTGCAGTAGAAGATTGAAAGTTCTCTTGCTCAACCAAGTTGCTTCATTGTTAACGCAATACATACCAGTATCATTCCTGTTACTGAAATGATGCAATCAACATGGAAAAGTGATAAATGATAGTATTTACTGCTTGAAACAAATGAATTATTCATAATCAAATGATGCTATATTTATTATATTATGGACTTAAAATATGAGACGCAGTGTATTTATTTGAACATAGAAACTCGTTGTAACTGAACTTATATGATGTATCACATATTTTGAGCCATATGGTGGCTACCAAAAATGTAAGTGGATAATTTCTTCGAAAAGAGAAGTGCATTCGAAAATCTGGGTTAGGTCTACAGCACATGACAATAACTCCATGTATACGTGTGAACAGTAATTGTAACACTCAAAGTATAGATTTGATGTTGTATAATGATCAAAATTAATATACCGAGCAAAACAAGTCACATTATTTTAGAAGCGCACGATACTAACAAAAATGAAAGTGTTTACAGCAATACTCACTCTCTTATTATTGGTAATGAAAGTAAGAGCCCGATCCTTTTCAAACAGTGAAACAGAAAAAATACCATCCGAATCTAATACTCTTATAAGAATAGAAGGCCCTCCACTCAGTTATTTTGATAGGCGTGGGAATGTTGGTGAGATCTCGACTCAAGAAAAAGATGATCTAGGACATACTGAAGTAAATCGCAGTTTCCATCACAATAGGTAAATTAGCATGCACAAATTTCTATTTTTCTTTCTGTTTGCTGATGACTATATAATTTTGTCGAAACAATCTGAATTACTAAACACTAATTAGAGTTGGATGTTAAATTATAGGAAAAGTATACGTTTACAATTAGCTCCAATACAAATGAAATTTGCATTACTCATTCATCATCTCGTACATACTAATAGTCATATACAACACACACATTGTGTTTCATATTTTTAATAATATAAGGCGAGACAAATTTATGCTTAAGTCTGTACTTGGAGAACTATAAGCATGAACATGTTATAGGTGAGCTTCGTACCACACAGGTCCAGACGACAATATAACCGATGGTGGCCTTCATACTTGTTCCTCCACACCACCACCACCACCACCCCTCCACCTCCCCTGGACCCATTGGACTTTGTTCTTCGGCAGCGGCAGAAAAGCCAGGCCCTACACTCCTCTGACAAATGGCCCACCAGGAGAAAAGGGTCAACGAAGGACCTTAGGAAAAAGTAATGTTAAGCTCAAGCCACATGAATACTATATAACGGTGTCTCAGTAGAAAAATATGCACTGAAGAATAGTCAATTAACCAACTATTTCTATCCTCATTATGACTTAACTTTCAATTATTTAATGCATATTATTGGATAGTCCACATAAGCATATGATATACATCCCACATCCATCGAAATTAGTTGATAACTTTGGGTAGATACTAGACGTTGCTAAAATGGCTTGACTACTTCGGTGTATATTTTATTCCATTATAGTAAGCCAAATGTACATATCCTAATTTCCGTATACCACACATATATACTTAAAAGAGTGTCTGTTATACTTACACCATATGATAACGACTAGATAAAGAAGTCCCTAAGGCCGTATAAACTTATCCATATGAGTGTGCAGTCCATTTACTGAGCTGAGAGACTTATACTAGAACACATGCATGAGCTTAGGTGTACAAGGTTGTCTAATAAAATATATGTAGCATAGGTTACAAAGTAGACATAAATATATATACATATTTACTAAATAGTAGATTGAATAGATAATGAAGGCAAGGTTACTTATGTTTATAAGTGCAAGCATTCTAGAATATTTACATTAAGATAAAAGTGAGTTTTAGGCAAAATTTGGCTTCAAAATAATACAAGTTTAATTAATGAAAGGATGAATAGAAAGATAGCATTAGGTATAGTATTTGTGTATCTATCAAGCCAAGTATAAATAATATGTATATATTTAAGATGTGTCAATTGGATGTTGTTGGGCAATATGAATAAGATAGATCCAAAGATATTTCAGAGGTTATCAACGGAGACGTTAAATAATTTTGTAAATAGGTGAGTCTTCAATTTACTCTACGAGAGTGTGTAGTGGAATGGGAAACTTCTTTCATGCTAAATAGGGATTCAGACAGCCAGAGACAGCTATACTCAAAATATTAATGGCCGAAGTAAGACATTTTCTTCCCAGGTGTCTCAGAGATGTCGGGGTCTCATCTCGTCTCTTCTCTCTCATTCTGGGCTTGTGACCTGGTCTCTGTGTACTTCTTCTTATTTTTTCCTATATTTCTCAGTTCTGCTTCTTGGGTTGCTGATCTCTCCTAGAGACTCGCAGGGTATGCCGTACAAGCTTGATGCAGAACATGGGATGCCGAATTCTGTTTTAGATCAGGGATTGCTGTACTCTATGTGTGTCTCGCAATGGATGCTGAACCGTCTGAACGAGGGTGTGGCTGGCTAGGTTTCGCTTTTGTTGATCACTGTTTTACTTCCCAAGGGATGTTGAGGCGGGTTACCTATATAGGGGATGCAGAGCTTAGGTGAGGGGGCGAGCCTGCCGAAGAGTTGCTCCTCTTGCTCCTTGGTAGTTTTCTTGCTGGTATGGCTCTTGGTGGTCTTGAGAAGAGAAAGGGCCTTTGTAGTGGGGCGAGGGAGGTTCTTGGGCCCTTATGGGGCTGGCCCTTGGTTTTCCTTCCTCGATTCCACCCCTTTATGAGGTGAGGTGGAAGGTAAGTTGCCAGCTGGGCGTTGTATGTCTTGAATGAGAGGTGCTCTGATGTCATAAGCTCTGTGATGGGCTGTGACAGCAGGTGAGACAGAAAACGAAGTGGTTGGGGGTTAAAGAGTTACAAGGAGTTTCAAGGAATAGTTAGTATCTCAGAGACCTTGCGGTCCATTCCGAGGAGATACTCGAAGTGAAAGGAGGGAGACTGTTTAGTGCACTACACTCTTTATAGAGTTTCCAAATACTATCTACTCTCTTCTTGAATTGCTCTACTGAAGAACTGTTTACAACTTAGGAGGGAAGTTTGTTCCAGGTAGAACAGATCTTATATGTGAAAAAGTTTCCACAAATACTGGTGCTGAACCTTTTCAATTCTAATTTCCAGCCATGGAGTGTTGTATTCATATTGAGGCTAAACATTTTGCTATAATCCACATTGTCAAACCCATTAAGTATTTTAAATATTTCAATGAGCTGACCTCGTAGTCTGCGTGTCTCCAACGGAAAGAGATCAAGAGCTCTCAACCGGTCCTCATATCTCATTCTTCTAAGCGATGGAATAAGCTTTGTAGCTCTAGCTTGTACTCTTTCTAGTCGCTCTATATATCTTTCCCGAGTGCTGGAGACCAGAATTGAACAGCATACTCCAGGAGAGGCCGTATCAAAGCGTTGTAAAGTGTGAGGACTATTTCTTTATTTCTATACTTAAATTGCCTCTTAATATAGCCCAATAATTTCTGAGCTTTCTTCTCTACTTCAATGCACTGCTTGGAAAACTTTAGGTCACTGCTAATCAGAACACCCAAATCCTGTTCCAAGTCAGTCACTTCCGTTGAGCAGGATGATGGATTCTATTGAGCTTTTGCCCTACAGGAGCCCACTAGACATATCATAGAAGCATGGCTGAATGTGTGGTGCGGAGGATGATTGGGAGAGGTGTTACTCCTGGCTTAGTGAGTGATCGAGTGATAACCTTTGTGGGTGGTGAAGTTTTGAGATTTTGTTGTTTTGGTTGGCTTATTTGCCTGACATGCCTGTTTCTGAACACTAATTTTTCTCTGTGATAGTTTACTAAGACTTGGTATGCGTTTGGAATTTTAATGATCTCGAATGGGCCGGCCCTACCAATTTAGGTTGGTGATTATCTTGCAGGGGTAGTTTCGCTACCACAATGTTTTTTTTTAGTTTGAAAGGGTTGACTGGGGTAACTTCGGGTGTGAGATCTTAAGAGGTTTGCAACTGTCGGAGCCTGTATTTTATTTGAGTCATTGCAAAGTTGAAAGTGAGTGATGACGAGGGTGTGGGAATGAGTTGGTGGAATGGCAAGAGTATGGGGGTATATCTTCTTGTGCTGTGTCATACTGTCATCTCGGTGTGTGGTGTTCATTCCCCATTGAATGATTTTTAATTCATCCGGCCAGGTAGTGCAGGTGCTTTATTGCAGCTTGGTGTGTAGTTGATTTGCAATGCTGCTATGACCTCTTCCACAAATTGAGGAGTAGGAGATATTGTAACCTAGTAATCTGGACAGTTCTTGCCATATTTAGCTAGTAATCTCGAGGGCATTATCGGCGCAAAGTGCCTGTGGTAAGCCAAAATATGGGAAAACATCTGAAAGTAAGGCATTTGAAACAGTAATTGGAAAATATTTTTTGACGAGGGTGGCTATTAATATTTCTGATTGAGTGTCAACAAATGTAACAACGAATCTGAGTGATCAGAACGGTTTGAGGGGGCCCATGATATCAATGGCCAGTAGGTCGAAAAGTTTGGTCACAAGGTAGGCACGCTTGGGTGGCTCTCTTTGTAGGTCCTGATGGATGGGGTGTCCAGTAGGTGGCGTTGAACACTTGCAATAATATGTTCATTCCTAGATAAATTCTATTTCCAGCATGTAGAAGTTGTATTTAGTAGTCAGTTGCTTCCGGGGCTACAACAATTTGGCCAGGGTGTAAATACATGGCTACGGTACCTATTCTCGTTAATGCTTTAAAAGTGTCTGTGGGTGGCAGAGAGGGGCCTTTCTTGTTTTTCCAGTCTTGAATTAAAGGTGACTTCTGGGGAATTTCTTAATATACTGGGGCCATTTGTTGTTCGGGCAGTTGCATCGTGGTAAGGAGGACATGGTCAGGATCGGGTAGGGAAAGGCGGAAGACACCATCTGGATTTTTGTGGAGATTCTCTGGTCGATATTTGATGTCAAAATTAAATTCTCCCAAGGTTTCTCTCCATTAAGGGGAGATTTCCACTTGAGGGATTTTTTTCTTGACCCCTTTCTCCCTCATGTCTAGCCCCATTGCTTTTGAGATTTTAAGACGTTTGCCCCATTAGTTTGGTGATTTTTAAGAATTTCCGCCCCATTCTGTCAATTGTAAGACCTTTCGTGCCATTTAGGTGTCGATTTTATCCTGGCGAGCAAAAGCGAGCCTGTAATTTAAGAGTAATCGGCCTTCGGCCGGGACATTTTTCTACCGAAAAATGTACAAATTTATCTTGAAAGGGGGTCAAGGGGGTGAAATTTTAAGATTGCTGGAGGAGTAGGAAACAAACTAGAAACCTCCCCTTAAATCAATAAGGTGCTAGTGGTCTCGGACTTATGTAACCATTGCAGTGAGCGGTGATTGGTGATGATTACGGTGAGTTTGCCGCCGAACAGGTATGTTTGAAAAACTTATAACGCCCAGATTCGTTCATGGCACTCCCTCTTTGTAGCTACGTAATTTGCTTCTGATTGCAGCTAGCACATGCAATGATATGTTCTTTGTCAGAGCGGCTCCTTTGCCTAGTAATGATACGTCAGTATAAAGGTGAAAGGGCTGGGTATAGTTGAGAATGGCAACAATGGGCATGGATGTGAGGGCATCTATTAATTGATGAAAAACTTCCAGGCATTCATCATTTCATTCGAAGGTTTTTTATTTCTTAACCTTTACTGTACCAGCCACAGTATACAGCCATTAGTAATAAAGTCACTCGCCAGTACTAGTGACGGAAGATCGCCGTCAGTACTATGCGGTCCTTGTAACTGCCTGCATCAAGAGGTACCAGGTACCGTGACTTATACGCACTGCTCTGAGACCTTGGCAACACTTCTCAGCCTGTATCCAATCCTGTGGGATCTAGCTGGGACAGTATTCCTCCAACTTTCGGAGTGAGAGGGTATTCTCTCTTGACTCTGAAGCAATTTTTGCCACAATGCCTGGTACTGGAGGGTACATCTGAAGTAATACTCTCTGGTATAATAGGGGTTAATCAGGTAGCTTAGTGATTATTGAAAATCCTTTCACGAAGAGTCGATTTTAAGAGGTGAGGCCCAAAAACTATTGAACCCCTTTTACTTTGGTTGGTTGATTCTAATTATTGTGGGTTTGGGGAAATGCTGTCTTTGGAAATGACATGTTGTTGTTGTTGTTCCCCAAGCTGCCTGGCCGAACAGCGCCGGGGCCCCGAGCAAGGCCAAGGCCATAACTGAGCGCCTCCACAGAACCCTCCCTGCCGACCACAATAAAGCCTGGGTGACCGAAGCCACTCCATAGCGGGGAGCTGAGGAGGGTGCAGAAACGTCCGGGAAACCAAACCCCACCCAGGGCCCTGTGCCCCTCAGCAATTAAGAAGTGAAAGTTGAGGGGCAAAGGAAAAATGTGACGCTTTGGCTTCCAATCTTGGTAGATTGGGAGGTCAATCCACGGAAGAGACGGCGTCACTTGAGATCTAGAAAATATATAGGTAAAAGGAACAGTCAGAGTAAGCTAAGGGTATGGCAGAGATCGCTCAGTTCTCACTCTGATAGACCAGCCCATCACCACATGACTATAACCCAATCCTCTCAGCAACAGCTAGGAAATGCCCTAGAAAGCCGCCTTTGGCGGGGGGGGGTTAGCTTCCCTATTTCAACCCCTTTCAGGGTTGGGCACCCGCCCATGACATATTCTTTATATAAATTGGACAGAGGAGTTGGCTCTAAATTTAGCTGGCTTTAGTTTGAGTACAGCTGTTCTTATTGAGAAAAAAACATCTGCCAATCTCTGGAGGAGTTCTTTCCAGGATTTGGCTATAATGACGACATCATCTAAGTATGCTACATAGGTTTCCCATGATAAACCTTCTAATACAGAGTCCATCAAGTTAGAGAATGTGGCGGGCCCATTACACAATCCAAAGGGGAAAACATTAAATTGGTAATGACATCAGCTGCTGGTGGAGAAAGCCGGCTTCTGTTGATGGGGTACATGGACTGTAACTTGCCAAAACCCTGATTGTAAGTCGAGGGTAGAATTTTGTTTGGCTCCATGCAATGAGTGAGTCTAGTGAGTTGACAATTCAGGGCAGGGGAGTGGCATCTTTAATAGTTGCATTACAGAGTTGTCGATAATCGACACAAAATCGCAGTGTACCATCCATTTTTTACTAGAACCCCAGGTGAGGAACATGGGCTATAAGAAGGGGTGACAAGGCAAGTATCTATAATCTTTATCACCTGCTTTTCCTCTTCCTGCCGTTGAATGAGGCTTTTATGCCTCGAATGTTGACGAATGAGCGTTCTCGGGGTATGGGTATGATGTTCTAGTACTGTGGTCTGTCTGATGTTGCTGGACAATTGCCAGACTGTATCTTGGAAGTTAGCCCTCTCAGGCATGGATAGGCCTACACGAATCATGTATTTAGGAGGTGCACTAAGTGCACGGAAACGTGTTTTGCACATTGGATACTTTAGAAATCATTTGAATGAAAGCTGAATACTCAAATTGCGCATACGTTTTGTTAGAGGCATGCTGAATATAACCATTGGCAACACTGCTCTCAGGCAACCTACCCCCTTCTGCTAGGTCAGGAAAGCTAGAGCCGTCAATGTTACTGGAGCAGGCAGACAGGAGAGTGTGCTGGTCGATCACTGTAAAAATGTTGGATATTCCACCTGAAGTACAGGTTACTGTGTCTAGAATACTATATGATAGGGTTTTATATCTTAGAATAGTTTTTTTTATTATATATATATATATATATATATATATATATATATATATATATATATACTGTATATACAATATATATTTATTTATTTATTTTTATTTTTTTCACTAAGGCATGCAAGGTTAAAGGAAATTGCAATTTCAACATTTATGAGTTTTTTATTTACTTTCTAAATTTGTCTAACTATTCGTTGATGTTCACTCGTTTCAGAGATAGCTGTCTCCATCTTTAGGTTGGATGAGGTAATGATTTGATGTGAAGTCTTCGGGGTTTATGTAGGGATCGGTGTGATCTGGGTGTGACCTGAGTAGGTGGAGGGTGCGGGGCTACACTTGGGGTGGCGGGTCCTGATTGGTTGGAGGTGGCCTGGTTGATCTCAATTGGTAGTGGTGGGAAGGGGTAGGTTGCTGATTGGCTGGTGATACAGAGGGAGGGGTTAGGGTCGCAGGGGGCATCTGGTTACTGTAGGTGGGGGAACGTTTGGAGCTGGGAAGAGCCTGTGTGTTTAAAATGGGGCGAAGAGTTTGTATGTAGGCCTATATAGCCTCAAGGAAAGCTAGGCGTCTGGGGGCAATTTCTTGGTCTAGTACAGTGGTGTGTTGGTCTAGGTCTGGCCGAGTGAAGGCCTGGTGGAAGGGGGCTTTGGGGATGCATGGTGAGATGTTTTGTCAGTCGTGTCAATCGTATATATATTATATATATATATATATATATATATATATATATAAATGTATATATATATATATATATATATAGTGTTAGCTAATATCCGTGGACCGTATAACTCGTTTGAATATAAAAAATTGCTACGAGTGCTATGAATCATCTTCGACGAATGGTCTTAAGAGGAGAAAGTGCCTTCCTTGATTTTCTTTCCTCAACTCTGCCCCTATATGAGGTGAGGTGGAAGTAAGTTGCCAGTTGGGTGATGTATGTCTAGGGTGGGCAGTGCTCTGAAGTAACAAGCTCTGTGATTGGCTGTGACGGCAGGTGAGACAGAAACCGGAGCCGCCAGGGTTTACCCGAGAAGTGCGATAGAACTCACGGAAGTATGTGTATAGCGAATGCGATAGGCCTCACGGGAGCAAGACCATGAAAAAAATCTTCAAAAATGCTTCAGGGGCTCTCAAAACAAAGGAATAAGTCATTAGGTGAGATAAATCCCCTATAGTACTTTCTACCACTCATCCATATGTATCTCATCCCCCCTTCCCAACCTTTTACCTTCTGCCTCCCCGTCCTCAATTATCACCTATGTTCCCTGTTCTTTTCATAATTTCATGTTTTTTTTTTTTGCACGAATTTATCTCCTGCGGCTACGTAGCACAAGTGAGTTACATAAGAGACCTTATATAACTCTTAGAGGGTGTACGAGAGCGAGGTGGAAGGACAGAGAGGGAGAGGTAAACTGAGAGAGAGGTGGAAGGATGGATTGAAGATGTATATGAGTGAAGGCGGTGCTGGATGGGAGGAGGGGCGTCGACTGACCGGGGACAGAGGTGCATGGGGGAGTTTCATTGATGGCCACCCCTTCGGGGATCACGGCATCTGGCAATAGATAGATAGATAGACTTCACCCGCTCTCCTCAGTATAGAGAGAGAGCTTGTAGAGGAAGGTTGTATGTCTCGCCGCCTCCCACCTGAGGATACGACTGGGCGGCGAATATTTTCGTTTTTCACCACCCAAATGCTTTCCCCACTTATTTTATCACTCTTCAAGGTTCATATATTCATCATATAAATAAAATAAACGCATATTAATAAGATATAATGTTATACATGGCGAATATAACGCATTCTGTCAGAATTGAATGTTATTAATTTGCATTAAAGCTACGTTTGTCACAGGCCATTGGCGCGCTTGCCCGGTTAAAGAGAACCATCTTGGAGGGGCCACCGTGTTATCTTCTTATTGGATCATGGATACTCTGCTCACAGTGGGTGCTGCTCTCGAAGTTGGTGTTGGCATGGTGTTGTTGGGGCTTCTCAATTCTCTTCGGCATAGTCATTTATTTATGAGAGCTAAGATGCACATTATATTAAAACTATTTTGGAAAGCATCGAATGTTTCAATAATATGTCATTCGTTCAAAAACATGTTTTATTTACATTTATTTCTAATACACACAATTATTGCAATATATATTTCGAAAATTATATCACATTAGAAGTAAGCAAATACTCCGATGTGTTATTACTCTATCTTGCATGGAGTAAACAGAGTCAAACAAAGGAGATGCATTGACATTTATGCAAATTGTTATATATTTCATGCTTCTATTTCCCTATAATTATTTTATTTCACTGTTAATATATGTATTACTATATTAAGACAACAGCTATTCTAGTTTTCACCGGGCGAAACATTGCGAATATTCCATTAGCAAAAAATGTATTGTTATTATTTGTAAAAATAAGAAACTACTGTGTCTCTCCATCATATTAATGCTAAGGTTCATGATTAACAGCATATTTAACTACTAGTGTGTCCGAAAATAGGTGTTCCAAACATCAGAAGTAGGTTATATGAATAATTCTGAACACAAAATATTATATGCCTGACTCCAAATCTCAAATAATACAGAGTTATTTCATGTTGAAAATTGTATTCCTCGTGCATTTCCCCTTTTAAGGCTTGTCCAACTGTCAGAGCCTATCACACTCTAATCAAAGTGTATTTATTTTAGCATATAATAATCGGGATACTATAATATTGGAAGTTTGAACATGTGTTCAAGCATTCTAGTTCACGTTGGACCAGTTGAAAACTGAGTGACGCGGAAGACTGATTACAGTAGTGGGGTTGAGGAATGATTACAGTAGTGGGGTTGAGGAATGATTACAGTAGTGGGGTTGAGGAATGATTACAGTAGTGGGGTTGAGGAATGATTACAGTAGTGGGGTTGAGGAATGATTACAGTAGTGGGGTTGAGGAATGATTACAGTAGTGGGGTTGAGGAATGATTACAGTAGTGGGGTTGAGGAATGATTACAGTAGTGGGGTTGAGGAATGATTACAGTAGTGGGGTTGAGGACATTACAGTAGTGGGGTTGAGGACATTACAGTAGTGGGGTTGAGGACATTCAATATATTGTTAACCATCGAGATTCAGAGTTTTGGTTATAAAGCAGGTTATGCTTAGAATCAATCATATAATCGTATATACAGTAAGTATAGTACACCTTCGAAATAACTTTGTATCCAAAATATTTTCTTTCATGGCAATTTACCAAGAGGTTGAACAAAATAGTAATAGTTGTGGTATTTAATTCATCCATAATTAAACAAATTATTATAGTTTCAATGTTTATAAGTATATAATGTCAACTACATTATGCTATTCTTGGTGGTAAATGGTCTTGTATTTTATATTCAGCTTGAGTCAACCAGTGTCAATAGTTGTAAACAGTAACATCACTATTAATACATACTTTTCAACTCGTGTTACCCCTATTAAAGTCGAAACTGGCCAGTGATGGACTATCAATCCCTAGTCACTCTTCAGGGTATAATCCCAATGCCTCCACCGCAGCTACACTATCAGGTCTATCATACACTGGATATCATTTCTTACACATTTAGCCAAGCACTTCTAATAATTGTTAAGTAATAAGCTGAAATTTTGTATATTGTAGGTCGATAATCAACGCAGTAATTAATGTATTAAATTATTCACATATTTACGTATACATATATTTATCCATATATTTACATATTTAATTCCAGACCCCAGCGAGTGACATTCATGGTCCCTTCCCCAAGTCACCAGGACCCTTGTTCAGGTGGTGGCGGCATTCAAGCCTTCACTCTCCTTAACTTCCTCCTCTCAGCAGCTTCAGTTACTGCTAACATCGTCACCAACACCAACAACAACAATAATAACAACAACAATAACAATAATAACAATAACAACAATGATAATAACATCAATGTGAGCAATAACAACAACAACGCCAATAACGTGAACAACATTGACCTCAACCAAATGGGTAAACGGAAGAAAAGGTCTAAGCAAAAGGTGAGTGGACGCTTGTTTTCCCTTGTGCTATTAATGGTATATTCAATCACTTGATCAAAAACCGCTTTAGCTTTCATGTACTTTAAGCGTTGTTATTTATTCAATTTTTCTATAGGCCTACTAATCAAAATTTTGTCTTTAGAAGCATAATGTGGTAAACAATATATTATTGACCGTTCTTAGATTAGATATATAACATTAGATAGCATAATCTATATTTTTATTAATTTCACCACAACACCAAACACCTCCAACGAAATTAATGAAATAGTCCATGAGCCAAGACCCGAATTTTGGGATATCGGTACCACCCGGGGTGACTAATTCTCTTAGGTGTTTTTAGCTTGCTACATGTCTCTAGTTTATGTTTTGATATGATAGCCCTTGCACATTGGTAGCTTAATGGTCGTTATCACTTCTTGAATAGACATACCCTACCGAAAATTCCGAAATTTTTTAAAATGTCAAATTTGGGGACAGGAATGCCTAAATGTCAACAAAATGCATATAGTAATTGTCACATTTAATACAAGTCCTGTAAATACACACTAAGCATGCCATGGGCTTGTACATACTATTATGGCAAATTACTACTCCTAAATATCATCTACATCAGACTCGGAATCTGACTGTTGTGCCACCGGCTCTTCTTCAATAGCCATGTTCTGACATGTCTGTAACCTGCACATGTCCGTGCATTTTAGACCATTGCTGAGGCAAGTACACTTAGGGAGTTCGCATGACTGCACACACTTGCAAGACAGTAGCTGCATAACAGCATCTGGTGCTGGTGAGCCTCGCATCCAGTTGACGGCAAGCTTACCGTCCTCATCTGTCATCCAACCGCAGTCTGTTGGGTTCGCAACAAATGGCTGGCTCTGAAGACTTCTCCTCCAGATCGCAGCCTGGTAGTTTGCACGCAGTGCATGCATGAAGAGGCAGTCCTCACAAGGAGGGAGTTGACTTGACTCTACCTCTCCACGTCTTGCACAGAACAGCTCATACCGAAGCTTGTTTACCTTAGTTGTGTGGGTAGATGGTAGGTACATGTGGCAGGTGATTTCCTGTAGCTTCTCAAAGAGTTCAGGAGACACTTCCCATGAGCGTCCAAGTTCGTGAAAAGCATCCTGGTATGTCTTGTCCATCTTCACCTGCTTGAGTGTCGTCATCTTCCCTCGGCCAGCGAATGCACTGACGGTATCACAGCCTGTAAAGGCATGCATACCAATCAATGAATCACACACGCTGCCTCCCAGTGTGCGGCTCAGTGTGGTGATATCCAGGAATCTTGTCCGGTTCTTCGTCCCGCACTTCTGGAACAGATGGGATGGGATCTTGTGGCACATGCCAAGACACAACACCATGACGTCTGTATCTTCTGCAGTGATGATGACAGACTTGTTCCCAGATTCTGCTGCATGAAGTGCATGGAGAAGAAGGCGTGTGTCTGCTTCTTCTTGAGTTGACTTAAGCTCAGGAGCCTCTTCCCACTGCTCTTTGGTGATCTTGAAGCAGCGCTGCTCACATGTGACATACAGCTCCTTGTCCTTGAGCTTCTCCCTGTGCTGTGGTGCCTTCCATTCTTCTACCAAGAACTTGATAAGACTTGCCTTGTTGGAGGAACTACCGAGTAACTTTCTCCACTGCTGGATGTTGTGCCCAGGTTGAATGTTCTTGAAATGAATTCCTGTGCCTGCACTTCTTTTGGCTCGTTCTGCATCCTTGATGGATGTCTCCTTGTAGATATCAAACACAACATCAATGCGCCTGCTCTTAGCACCTTCATGAACAGCGTGACTCAGTGCTGTACCTGCAAGCTGTGAAAAAGTTTTGTCGTTTCCCTTCAGTTTGTGGACCAGGCTCATCCCATCAATTATGGTAGCAGAGGGCTCGGGTATCACTTCTGCAGGAGAAACATTCCTCTCTAACTCCTTTGCTAGGGCAGCCTTGTTGGTCTTGCGGAGAGACCCATCACCGCTGGCAAGTGCCCAAGGCAAAGGCCCAAGGGGATGAGCCAAGACATCACTTATTTTGAGCTTTCTGTTCTCGGCAACAAGGATCATCTGGCCAAATAGGTTCCTGTCAGCCTTTAAGATAGCCTCCTTGGCATGGTCTTGTGAGCGTGGCTTCATTCTGATGTTAGTGAACGTTCTCAGTTTCGTCTTCGTCATCGTGTCATGAAACTGTATAGTTGGCGTATCGATCTCCAGGCGCTCTTCCTTGAAGGCTTGATATGCATCCTCTCCTATTCTGTAGGCCCCTAGAAGGTCTTTGACAACTTCTGGTGGTGCCATAGTCGCACTTGACAAACTGACAAGATCTTCTTGCTCTGCGTTGAAGGGGTTCAACCAGCTGGTCTCCATCAGTTGAACTAAAGATTGGACATCGGCCTCATCTCTTCTAATCCTGGCCATCTGTAGGTCTGGGTGGCTGAAGTCAGTATACTTTTGGCCTACTACCATAGTCCTGAGCTGCCTTAAGTACCTGCTGCGATACTCCGATGTCAGGTAGTACCTGGCGACAGCTCCGCCTTTCAGGCTGAAGCCTTTTGTGCCCCCTGGTGTCTGGGTGTCTTTGTTGATCGTCTCTTCGATTGTCTGGTCCACAGGGATCCGTCCAAAGGGATTCTTGCTACCGATCTGGACCGAAAAGCCACCTTGCATGAAGTGTTCATGGACCTCTGGGTGTTCAATGGGCAGTCGAGACATCAAGGCATAGTAGTAGGTTAGGAACCGGGCATAGTTCACTTTGTCATAGGCAAAACACCACGGTATCATCTGTCGGATTGCTCCTAGGTGGAGCATCCAGTTGCCTTCTCTGGAGGCTCGAATTAAGTCCAGCATGATCTCAACCATGTCCAGGTATGACATCCAGAATGCTGAGAGGTTGTGTTCATCTCTGAGGGTCTCAAGATAAACTTGGAAAAGCTTCATGATATGTGTGCATGATTCACTCTCCATCAGCTCTTGAAAGAGTCCCTGAGACACATTGCTGTGAAAGCTGTTGATGTCCTTCAGTGTTTCATCTAGATGGTGTATGTCCCTTGAATGGTTTTCTTCTAGCCATGAAAGGAAGCCTTTCCATGCAAGCCTCATCAGTGCTTCATACACGAGCTTGTGTAGTCTCACTACTCTGTTGTACCTCTTGCCGTTCATCACTCCTGACACTGATCCTTCTGCGATGATACCTGATTCCACACACAGATCTCTAAGACCTGCATCTTGAAACCTCTTTCCTATGGTGGAGATGAGATTACAGATTGTGTGGAAGACGCCCATCCTGATGATAATGTTCTTGAACTTCTCTTGTTTCCAGATAACTTCGGCAGCTTTGGCATAGAGTGCTTGATCAAACACGCACACAATCTTGTTAAGCTGTAAGGACTGCATGATAGCATGCGTTTGTTCCAAGATTTCATTAACGGTGGACATTTCTGTTGCGGGAGCATTGATAGTGGGCAGGTAGCTTACAGTGTCCTGAACCACTGCAATGTCTCTGCGCATTTTGATGTTGAACCCAGTCCAACTGCTGATGGACTGGTCCTCATGGTCTGACATTCGAGTAAGAAGTGTGACGCACCCAGTGCGTAGCAACACAACCTGATTGTACTCCTTGGTACTCCACTGTACCGTCACGGTGCGTGTACCGTGTACCATGCTGGCTGCTTATATTGAGTGTGACAACGTATAACTATGTTCTTTGTATCTCTGCAAAGGTCTCGTCATTTGCTAACCAGTGGTGGGTTTTGTTTTAAGCCATGTCGAGACCTTCCATTTAATATGTAGTATCAATAGAGAAGTTGATAGATGAGATAATAGGAATTCAGAGAGAGAGAGTGAGTTAGACTTCAGAGCGAGAGGGTAGCAATGGTTGCCAGACGTATGGACCGGTTGGCAGCCCTGCGCTTATAGCTAGGTGCGACAGGGTTGGTAGTACATTGCCGCCTGCATATGCTGCCTGGCTGCCCATGTTGTCGTACTGCACATTGCATGGAGGCTCGCTGTGTGTTCCATGATCAGGTTGCCTAGAACCTTTGAGATTCTAACATCCCTTGCCCTCTCTCCCAATTTCTCACGGTTGCACTCTTTCTCTCTGACGACATTACTCTCATTTCATTCTTCTCTCTATTTAAATGCATAACCTTCCCTTGAGGTCCTAAAGGAGTTTCAGCACTCACCTCTCGTATTACTCTTAGGACAAGCATATATTTACATGTATTAGATTTAAGGGGTTAATGTGAACAGCGATCTTCTTGATGAGGATAGTTGGTGAACGTTCTACATGTTCACGAGTTATATGCCCAGCTCATCATCCAATTTGTGACTAGACTAGTGCCATGTGTAAGAGCCCGACCATGCCCAGGAGTTGTCTGTAGAGGGGCGAGGACTTAGCCTTGATTTGCCTACCGAGCCAGGAGCGAGTGCAGTACCAGAGACTACAGCTCGCTCGTAGTGCCGGTATATTAGAGTAACGTAATTTATCTGTCCTTGTGTTCTCTACAGTCTTTTCCTGGGTTCTCGCTTTCGGTGCTGGGACTCGTTGTTCCTGTGACTTGGCCTGCTAGCTAGAACACATGGGGATGATGAGTGGGTGATATCTTTATTTTACTATGCATTGCAGCTCTCTTTAAGTTTATGTATGTAACACTTTACAATACACATTACTCACACACAAGACAACACTATTAATACTTTCATGTATCAATTAACTGCACTGTCGTTTTGCTGCTGTGTCCGGAGTTCCGTTGCGTAGGGCGCATACGGACTCAGAGGGGAGACAGAGTGAGAGAAGCGAAGTAGCCTATGCGGTAGTAGGCTACCGGCGCAGTACTGTTGCCTGCAACCTTTTAGTTATTCCAAGTATAGATTCATTATTACAATAAGTGACTACTTTTTATGTTCCTTCCATGTGTATTATTAGGTATCTACTGGATCATGAACATCTTGTATGCTACATGCTAGTGCATGTTAGTAGGGGACAGTTATTCTAGTGCACGCGCTTTCAAGTAGGCGTGTACATTTGTCATTTAGCATTTCACTGTCATACCTTTAGCCTGCTTCTATTCTACATTATTAGAGGCTTAATATTAACGTAGTTTCTTGAGTATTGCATTTCTTTAGTAATAACGTAACCTATAAATGTCTGAGGGAGTTTAGCCTAATAGCCTACCCCTGTTGTACACTTTCGCCGAGTTAAGGTACCTCGTTACCATAGACGATAACTCTGTAGGGCGTTGGTGCTTTTGTTGTCTGGAGCATATAGTATTCGGGACTGGAATCGAGCGTGTCGTTGTCACATAAGCCATTTCTGTCCTACGATCAAGAATCCCGAATATGTATTGCCGATCCAGCCGTAACAAAATGGCGACCTTGCACAAGATTCAGTAGTATCCTATCACATGTTTTTTGGAGAACTATTCTATGCTACCTAGTAGAGCTGGCTAGAATTTTCTTGCATATTGGAGGAATTTTTATTGTGTCATTATTGTATTGGTGGACTTGCAGATTGTTTCGTTGGGGGTGTCTAGAGTAGAGTCATTCAAGCATCTTTAACATTTTGTGAGTCGAGACTGCAATTAGTAATAAGCACTTCTTTTTTTTTATGAACAGCAATTGTATAACCAGCACTATGTCTAATGACTCATCATTTACGGGGGAGGATAACACGGTACAGCCTAGTAACCAGCAAGTACAACAGATGTTTAGGGAGGGGAGTGTTATAAGTGGAGAGAGGGATGCCCGGGCATTTTTGCAGACACCTTTGACCGAACAGCGCCTGCAGGCTATTGATTGTTACGGTCTTCGCTGTTTAGCCACGGTTTTGGGGCGGGACTGTCCTGACAGTTGGCCCAAGAAGAATTTGGTGGCATGTTTGTTGGGTGATGGCGATGGGGCGGTGGGTGGAGTGGGGTCTTGGGGGGTTCCCTCCAAGCCTCCATTCCACTCTACCCCTGAGCTGGGCCCTCAGCCAGCGAGGCTTAGCACGATGCAGCAGGAGGGTTCTCAATGGCAAGCTGGCTTACCCGTAAACACGTCTCGGTGTGGATCCCCCATTTTGTGCTCTCCCCCCCCAGGCCTGTCTCCTGAGATGTTATTTCAGCTAGAACTAGCTAAGTTTAAGCTGCAGGAGACTCAGATACAACAGGCTAGTATAGAACGCATAGAGGTTGCTAGAATCCAAGCCAATCAGGATGCAACCAGGTACCAGGCTGAAATGGATGTCGAGAAGTCTAGAGTAGAGACCACGGGGCGTCATCTCGGTGGTGGGCACCGGGTTACAGACTCACTTTCGCATTTAATTAAGTTAGTACCCGCATTTGAGGAGACAGCAGTGACTGAGTTTTTTGCTCGTTTCGAAAAGAAGTGTCGTGAGTATGACTGGCCGGAGGTTAAATGGGCAGCATTAGTTTCATCACGTCTAGTGGGTAAGGGGTTGAAAGCCTACGATGCACTGTCACTGAACGAGAGTGTAGTGTATGGACTGGTGAAGGAGGCTGTGCTCCGGGCCTACGAACTGCAACCCGAAACTTATAGATTGAAGTTCCGTGGCGTGAATAAGAAGAGCGACGTCAGTTTTATGGAGCACGCACGGGACTTAACAGATGCAGGTAATAACTGGTTTCGGTCCGAGCACGCAGAGTCGGCTGAGGAAATTAAGCAACTTTTCTATCTGGAACAGTTTTACAAATGCACTGGAACCGATCTAACGCTGAACATTAAGGAAAAATGTCCCAAGACAGTAGAGGAGGCTGCCAAGATGGCAGACTTCAGATTATCATTGATTCGTGGTTGCGGTGCCGCTCAGAGGGCTGAGTCAGGGCAGAAGGGGCGCTATACCCCACCCACCAGAGTTTTCGATAATAACAAATCCTATGACACACATAACCACACTAAATGCATTGCACCTAATAACACCTACAAACACAAGCCTCTCCCGTTTACTAAAGGTCAGGCCCCTTCTTCGCCCGCACAAGGGAAGAAGCCCATTGGGGATGTGAAATGTTACAAATGTCAGAAGCTAGGCCATTATTCACGTGAGTGCCCTAGTAACACTCCCGCTAAGCCGGTGTCATTGGTTCACAGTATCGGTGTGTCTCTGAAGGCTGCAGCAACTGCCCGGGGTAGGTTGTCAGCAGCTGAGGCACACGCGGTAAAGAAGCGTACGGAAGGCTCGACACCTGTCCGGGACACTTTCTGTAACCATCGGGGACACGGGTTTGTGAGCTGGGGGAGTGAACTACGGAGGGTTGACTTGCTGAGGGATACGGGGGCTTCGCAAACTTTGTTGAGGAACTTCACAGGGAAACCGATAAATGCGGCCAGAGTTGTTGTGGTGCAGGGTATAAATGCTACGAGGTCATACCCACTTGTGAGGTTGGAGTTGAGAGTGGGAGAGGTGTGCAGGGAGCTGGATGTAGGGATTGTTGAGTGTTTGCCAGTTGAGGGCGTCGACCTTCTTCTCGGCAACGACTTTGCGGTGCCCACTTCCGGGACTCCACCCTTAGTCGTTGCCGAGAGGGCGGCCGACGTGGATGGTGAGAATCGGGAATGGGTTGGGAGGTGCCAACAGGATGAGATGGCCTGTGTGGTAACCCGATCTCGCTCTGCGGCTCCTGCACAGCCTAGCACTCAACCTCGGGGACAG
>JBAKBP010034881.1:0-20186 GCA_037953745.1 Lithodes maja | reverse complement strand
AGAGAGGAGATCTGCGCTTACCTATTTAATAAAAAATCAAATGGCTGACTGTTTATTCACATATTTCAAAACACCCCCCACAAAAATAAATAAATAAATAAATACTAATAATACTAATACTAATAACATAAATACTACTACTAATAATAATACTAATACTAATAACATAAATAAATAAATTAATTCAAAACAACCCCCCTCCCTCAAAAATAACTCAATAAATCTTATAAAATAAAGGTAGCCTATATAATAAATACAACAAAATCTATCATAAAATCCTCAAATCTCAAAGCACAAAAGAAAATGCTCAACAAAATATACCCTACGTCACCCTAAACTAAACCACAGAATTTGTGCATTTCGACAACTTAAATAATTGGTCGTTTCCGAGAATTTTAATCAGCTGGGGAAAGGGTGGTGATGCGTATTAGGGTGGATGGAAAATAGTGGAGACGAGAGAGAGAGAGAGAGAGAGAGAGAGAGAGAGAGAGAGAGAGAGAGAGAGAGAGAGAGAGAGAGAGAGAGAGAGAGAGAGAGACAGAGAGAGAGAGCGAGAGCGAGAGAAAGAGCCAGGTCAGGAGGTCACCATCTCCTTTAAAACCTGACCTGACCATCGGAAGTGACTAAATATTAATGCACACTGTCTAGCTCCCTTCCTGTTACTGCTTGCTCTCCCTCCCCCTCCCTTTCGCCCTTTTGAGACAATGTAACTATGATACTTGTGTAAAATTTGTACTTTTCTCAATAAAACAATCAAATCAAATCAAGTCTCTCTCTCTCTAACACACAGACACGCACACAGCCCGTAGCCTAGTAGGTAGCGCTCTCGTCTCACACACGAGGGGTCGGGGGTTCAATCCCCCGGCCGGGCGGAGACAAATTGGGCTTGTCTCCTTTCATGTGTTAGCCTCAGTTCACCTAGCTGTAAATAGGTACCTGGAATAAGTGGACGACGTTGAGACGTCCCATCTGGGGTTGGCAAAAATGGTACAAGGCGAGATGGGTATCATATGGTTCACCTAAGCTGATGGCTACCTAAGCCTTCGGGCGAGACGGTACCGTCTATAGTGAGAATGGTACCATACAGATCCACCCTAAGCCTTCGTTTCCGATGTCGCCAATTGGCTAAAAATACAGACTACACACACATCCACAGCCATTCCAACGATACATATAACACCTACACATATAGGAGGCGGGAAATAACGAGCATGCTCACTCCCGCAATACAACTAGAGTAAGTACAACTAGAGTAAGTACAGCACAATTAAACCAAGAGATGATACAATGGGAACTATAAGCGTTACGGTACTGACAGATAATCATAAGAAAACAAACAAGCATATTAAGAAAGAGTAAGATATACGAGGAAGAGGGAAGATAGGAAGAAGGAAGAGAACCATGATAAGAAATATTCGGAAGGGAGGGAGGGGGGAGCTAAAGGCCAAATGGTAAAGCAGGAAGGAAGGAAGGAAGGAAGGAAGGAACGAATCGGGAAGGAATAGAGGAAGAAAGAAGAGTCATGATAAGAAATATTCGGAAGGCGGGAAGGGGAAGGTAAAGGCCAAATGGCAAGGCAGGAATTGGGTATACCATGGAATACCTCAGCTTCAAGGAATATAGCACATACCACCAATAGACTAGTTCGCCTTTTGTTCCTGTATTATTTGTCTGTATTATTATGTGTTCTTTTATTTCATACATTTTATTTTAGTAAGCGTTGTTTCCACAGAGCGATTTTGATACGTTAATTTGACTTTATATTGTCTTTGTCCCAGTTTTGGTTTGTTTAGTTTGCAAGTTTTAAATTTTAATAGATGTACAGTATATATTGTTCCTTTTTATGTACAGTATATATTGTTCCTTTTTATGTACAGTATATATTGTTCCTTTTTATGTACAGTATATATTGTTCCTTTTTATGTACAGTATATATTGTTCCTTTTGTATTAATAATTTTGTTTTTATTGTTGGTGGTGGCATAGATGGGGGAAGGTAAAAATATCAAATATATATACTTAAGTCGTACACAAGGATGGGGAAGCTATGCAATATGAGGAAGTTGTATACCCAGCCCGCACTAAAACTTCATAGGGTAAGGAATTGGGGCAACCAGGGGGTATCTCAGCATGAAGGAATACAGCACACAATCAAACACTACTAATATTTCAATAGTTTTGGGTTTTGGGTGTATTTTCTTTGGCATATCATTTTAGTTTCCTCCCTAGACATCCATCAAGCTTAAGAAACACAGCCCTAGACCCCCTTTCAAGATATAATTGTACATTTGTCGGTAGAAAAATTACCCGGCCAAAGGCCGGTTCCTTAACAAATTACAGGCTCAATGTCGCTCGCCAGAAAAAAGGTTAATAAATGGTACGAAATGTCTTAATATTGACACATAAATGGGGTAAAAGGTCGACAAACTAATGGAACGAACGTCTAAAAATCTCAAAACTAATGGGGCCAAACATGAGGGAGAAAGGGGTCCAGCAAAAGCCTCCAAAGGGGGAGAACTGGGGCTACGAGTGGCTATCTCAGCTTGAAGGAACACAACACACAAACACTGCCAATATTTTAATAGGTTTGGGTTTTTGGGTTTTCTTTGGCAGGGGGGTATATTATAATTCAGTGTTTCTTTTTAGGGTGTTGTTGTTGTTGTTGTTGTTGTTGGTGGTGGTGGTAATGATAGTGGTGATGGTGGTGGTGGTAGTGGTGTAAGTTAGTGGTGATTACGGTGTTATTGTTTCAAACAGTTATGGTGATGGTGACTTTAGTGGCGTAAGTTACTGGTAAATATGTTTTTGATTCTAATAGTGGTGGTGGTGGTAGGCAGAGAGGTGACGTTAAAAGATACAGCATATATGAAAGTCTCTTGCTGATCCTCCCTACCCCTTGGGTGGGAGTAAGGGATGGCTACTGACTGACTGACAATCGTACACAAGGATGGGAGAGCTATAATATATAAGGAAGTTGTACAGGAAGCCCGCACTAGAACTCCAAAGGGGTAGAAGTGGAGCTACCAGTGGCTACCTCACCTTCAAGGAATATAGCAGGCACAGAGATGGGAAAATATTAATGATAGTTTCTTTTTTTCGGGTTGGTATATATTGCAATGTTTCTTTTTTCGGGTTGGTATATATTGCAATGTTTCTTTTTTCGGGTTGGTATATATTGCAATGTTTCTTTTTTCGGGTTGGTATATATTGCAATGTTTCTTTTAAGGGGAGGTTTGTAGTGTGTTTCCTAGACTTCCATCAAACTTGAAATTACACCCCCTTGAGCCCCTTTCAAGATAAATTTGTACATTTTTCGGTAGACAAATTTCCCGGCTGAAAGCCGGTTCCTCTTAAATAAAAGGCTCGCTATCGCTCGCCAGGATAAAATCGACACCTAAATGGCACGAAAGGTCTTAAAATTGACAGAAATGGGTCGAAAGTTCTTAAAACCGTCAAAATAATGGGGCGAACGTCTTAAAATTAGAAAAGCAATGGGGCTAAACAAGAGGGAGAAAGGAGTCAAGGAAAAAAATCCCTCAAGTGGAAATCTCCCCTTAATGGTGTTGTTATTTTTGTTTGGTACAGTCGAGCTAATAAGTAATGTCGTGGCACCAAGTATAATTATCTCGATCAATAATTGGGTACCGATATCACCAATGTTTATAACTTGATTGATGCGTTTCGGGTGAGGTATAAAAAGCACGTTCCTACACTTACCCACCCTATTCAACATCTGGCAGACATTACTACAGCATAGAGAGAGGCAAACGTAATGACAGCTGCGATATGACTTATTAGCGCCACCGTACATGGGGTGGTGATGGTGGTGATTATGTTGTTCTTGATAATAGTTCTATCTATCTAATGCCGGACGTCGTAATCCCCGAAGAGGACGAAACGCCCCCATGCACCTCTGTCCCCAGTCAGTCGACGCCCCTCCTCCCATCCAGCACCGCTTTCACGCATATACTGTACTTCTTAACTGATAATAGTTCTTGATAATTGTATTAGTTTGTTATAATAGTTGATGTATTTATAATAGTTGATGTATTTATAATTGTTGATGTATTTATAATTGTTGATGTATTTATAATTGTTGATGTATTTATAATTGTTGATGTATTTATAAGTTGATGTATTTATAATTGTTGATGTATTTATAATAGTTGATGTATTTATAATTGTTGATGTATTTATAATTGTTGATGTATTTATAATAGTTGATGTATTTATAATTGTTGATGTATTTATAATAGTTGATGTATTTATAATAGTTGATGTATTTATAATAGTTGATGTATTTATAATAGTTGATGTATTTATAATAGTTGATGTATTTATAATTGTTGATGTATTTATAATAGTTGATGTATTTATAATAGTTGATGTATTTATAATAGTTGATGTATTTATAATAGTTGATGTATTTATAATAGTTGATGTATTTATAAATAGTTGATGTATTTATAATTGTTTTTGTTGTTGATAGTGCCTGTAGGTGGTTGTGGGTTGGCAGAGAGCGCGGTGGGGTGGGGAAGGTTAAAAGACCAATAATAAAACCTCACGATCAGAGAGCTATCACAGAGAGAGAGAGAGCTATCACAGAGAGAGAGAGAGCTATCACAGAGAGAGCTATGAACTACGAGGAAATTGGTAAGAAAGCTAAAAGTAAAATGGCGGCTGTAGAAGTTAATGTTGGTATATATGGCCATCTTAGCTTGAAGGAGACTGACAACCAATTGTTAAGGGGAGATCTCCACTTGAGGGATTTTTTTCTTGACCCCTTTCTCCCTCATGTTAAGCCCCATTGCTTTTGATATTATAAAACGTTTGCCCCATTAGTTTAGCGATTTTATGAACTTTCACCCCATATTAAGACCTTTTGTGCCAGGTGTCGATTTTATCCTGGCGAGCGATAGCGAGCCTGTAATTTAAGAGGAACCGGCCTTCGGCCGGGAAATTTTTCTACCGAAAAATTTACAAATTTATCTTGAAAGGGACTCAAGGGGGTGTAATTTAAAGCTTGATGGAGGTCTAGGGAACAAACTAAATACCTCCCGTTAAGGGTTAGTGTTTTTTTTTTTTTTTTTTTACCATTTCTGTACCGGTGACGTATTATATACCTTATACCTTTTGATACCTTTTGATGTGTTCGCCACTCTTCTAGCGGCACCAAGGAGCGCGACGCCCCTCGTTTTGGGTGGTGATTTGGTGCAGTAGACTGTTTGAAGCGACAGCTCGCTCCCTTGCTAGGATGGGCTCGTCTGGCACCTTTTGCAGTTCGACATCCAGGGCTCTCTTGAAGCTGTCTAACGAGACGTCCCTCATGTCTCTTACTCGCCGTGGGAGTTTGTTGAAGAGACGTGGGCCTCTGTGTGATAACCAGCCCTCTCGCAGAGAGCCCATAGCACCCCTGTTATTCATCCGGGGGATTTCGCATTCCCAGCCTCTCCTATCACTGAATTTCATGACTATCGGAGTATGTAGGTTTGGTACTAAACCCTCTGCGATTTTCCACGTGTATATTATTAGGTAACGTTCTCTTCTACGTTCCAGTGAGTACAGATTCAGTGCTCTTAAACGCTCCCAATAGTGTAGATGTTTTATCGAACTTATGTGCGAAGTGAAATTTCTTTGTACACTCTCTACGTCATTTATTTCACCTGCTTTGTATGGGGATGTTAATACGCTACAATATTCAAGCCGCGGTAGCACTAGAGATTTGAAGAGCGTTATCATAGGTACTTCACCGCGTGTTTTAAAAGTACGCAGAATCCAACCCGTTAGACGTTTCGCAGCCGCCACTTTGACCTGGTTATGTACTTTGAACCCCATATTTTCAGACATTAATACCCCAAGGTCTTTCACACTGTCTTTCCGTTCTATTATGTGGTTAGATTCTGTTAAGTAATTTGTAATTTCTTTAACACCATTATTATCTCCGTACCGTATTAATTGGAATTTTTCCTCATTGAATTGCATGTTGTTTTCCCTGGTCCACTGGAACACTACATTCATGTCTTCCTGCAGTCGGCCCGTGTCTTCTTGTGTGTTTACTATCTTGCTTAATTTTGTGTCATCAGCAAAAGACGACACCGTACTGTGTCTGGTGTTGGTATCTATGTCGCAAATTAGTATGAGGAACAGAAGGGGCGCTAGCACTGTTCCTTGGGGCACTGAGCTTTTGACATCCGAAGGCTCAGATGTGACTTGGTTTACTGCTACTGATTGTTTTCGGTTTACGAGGAAATTGTATATCCACCGTCCGATTTTCCCAGTTATACCTTTTGCTTTCAGTTTGTGGGCTATTATATTTGGGCTATTATATTTGGGCTATTATATTTGGGCTATTATATTTGGGCTATTATATGTGGGCTATATATTTGGGCTATTATATGTGGGCTATATATTTGGGCTATTATATGTGGGCTATATATTTGGGCTATTATATGTGGGCTATATATTTGGGCTATTATATGTGGGCTATATATTTGGGCTATTATATGTGGGCTATTATATGTGGGCTATATATTTGGGCTATTATATGTGGGCTATATATTTGGGCTATTATATGTGGGCTATTATATGTGGGCTATATATTTGGGCTACTATTAAGGGGAGATTTCCACTTGAGGGATATTTTTCTTGACCCCTTTCTCCCTCATGGTTAGCCCCACTGCTCTTGATATTTTAAGACGTTCGCCCCATTAGTTTGGCGATTTTAAGAACTTTTGCCCCATTTCTGTCAATTTTAAGATTTTTCGTGCCATTTAGTTGTCGATTTTTTCCTGGCGAGCGATAGCGAGCCTGTAATTTAAGAGGAACCGGCTTTCAGCCGGGACATTTTTCTACCGAAAAATGTACAAATTTATCTTGAAAGGGGCTCAAGGGGGTGTAATCTTAAGCTTGATGGATATCTAGAGACCAAACTAAAAACCTCCCCTTAAACGATTTTATTCAGTTAAAGAAATAAATAAAATATTAAACCGTTGAAATTAGAGTAAGGGAAGGGTAGGAGGCGCCTCATACGCTAGACCAACTCAGCTTGAAGGAATATATGGCCACCAATCAAGACACTATCACACTAGCATTATTGCACCTTCAATATTGTTGCTACCCTTGCTGCCTTGCGCGCGCTGTAACTATCTGCACAGAGGGGGTATTGTAATCGATTTTGTGTTGGTGTCTCTTTGTCTGTACGTTGAATAAATACAGAAACGTATGGTATATATGTGTGTGTGTGTGTGTGTGTGTGTGTGTGTGTGTGTTATTATGTGTGCGTGTCAATGCGCTCGTACATGTACTGTATATGTATGTGTGCATAAAGCGTATGTGTGTGTGTTAATGCGTTCGTACATAAGTGTGTGTGTGTGTGTGTGTGTGTGTGTGTGTGTGTGTGTGTGTGTGTGTGTGTGTGTGTGTGTGTGTGTGTGTGTGTGTGTGTGTGTGTGTGTGTGTGTGTGTGTGTGTGTGTGTGTGTGTGTGTGTGTGTGTGTGTGTGTGTGTGTGTGTGTGTGTGTGTGTGTGTGTGTGTGTGTGTGTGTGTGTGTGTGTGTGTGTGTGTGTGTGTGTGTGTGTGTGTGTGTGTGTGTGTGTGTGTGTGTGTGTGTGTGTGTGTGTGTGTGTGTGTGTGTGTGTGTGTGTGTCAGTACCAGCATCAATTAAGGTAATGAGCAAGGTAACCAATGATGTCTGTTAATAACATAACCAATAACCAACATCATATATATACCGGTACCTGACATGGACCCTTCATAATTATTACACTATAATTATTACACATAATTATTACACTATAATTATTACACTATAATTATTACACTATAATTATTACACTATAATTATTACACTATAATTATTACACATAATTATTACACATAATTATTACACTATAATTATTACACTATAATTATTACACATAATTATTACACATAATTATTACACATAATTATTACACTATAATTATTACACATAATTATTACACATAATTATTACACATAATTATTACACTATAATTATTACACATAATTATTACACATAATTATTACACATAATTATTACATTATAATTATTACACATAATTATTACACTATAATTATTACACATAATTATTACACATAATTATTACACATAATTATTACACATAATTACACATAATTATCACACATAATTACACATAATTATTACACATAATTACACATAATTATTACACATAATTACACAATTATTACACATAATTATTACACTATACAAACTATCATCAACATATTAAGGGGAGGTTTTTAGTTTGGTCCGTAGATATCCATCAAGCTTAAGATTACACCCCCTTGAGCCCCTTTCAAGATAAATTTGTACATTTTTCGGTAGAAAAATGTCCCGGCTGAAAGCCGGTTCCTCTTAAATTACAGGCTCGCTATCGCTCGCCAGGATAAAATCGACACCCAAATGGCACGAAAGGTCTTAAAATTGACAGAAATGGGTTGAAAGTTCTTAAAATCGTCAAAATAATGGGGCGAACGTCATAAAATTAGAAAAACAATGGGGCTACACATGAGGGAGAAACGAGTCAAGAAAAAAAATCCCTCAAATGGAAATCTCCCCTTAAATCAACATCGGATACGCTAGGAAGAAATTAAATTGATGTAATATATTTGTATTTATGTATGTATTTATTTATGTATGTATTTATTTATGTATGTATTTGTATTTATGTATGTATTTATTTATGTATGTATTTATTTATGTATGTATTTGTATTTATGTATATATTTGTATTTATGTATGTATTTGTATTTATGTATGTATTTGTATTTATGTATGTATGTATTTATGTATGTATTTGTATTTATGTATGTATTTATATTTATGTATGTATTTGTATTTATGTATGTATTTGTATTTATGTATGTATTTGTATTTATGTATGTATGTATTTATGTATGTATGTATTTATGTATGCATTTGTATTTATTTATGTATTTGTATTTATGTATGTATTTGTATTTATGTATGTATTTATATTGATGTATGTATTTGTATTTATGTATGTATTTGTATTTATGTATGTATGTATTTATGTATGTATTTGTATTTATGTATGTATTTGTATTTATGTATGTATTTGTATTTATGTATGTATTTGTATTTATGTATGTATTTGTATTTATGTATGTATTTGTATTTATGTATGTATTTATTTATGTATGTATTTGTATTTATGTATGTATTTGTATTTATGTATGTATTTATTTATGTATGTATTTGTATTTATGTATGTATTTGTATTTATGTATGAATTTGTAATTATGTATGTATTTGTATTTATGTATGTATTTGTATTTATGTATGTATTTGTATTTATGTATGTATTTATTTATTTATATTATGTAATTTTAATATTATGTTTTTGCAGATGCATGATTTTCAGCCACAATGCTCCTCTAAGTGCTGTGGCTTGTACTAATAGGCACACTAATATTATTCATTTATGTTTGACATCAATAAAACCAACTATATATATATAATTATATATATATACCGGTACTGTATACACACACACACTTACATACATACATATACTGTATACACAAAGAGAGAGAGAGAGAGAGAACGAGAGCGAGAGGGGCCGAAAAAGCAAATTAGAAGACGTAGCAAAAATACATAACCTTACCTCCCACTTCCGTTCTTCTGCTTCCTGCTTCCTGCTCTCTCTCTCTCTCTCTCTCTCTCTCTCTCTCTCTCTCTCTCTCTCTTCTTTGAGATTTCCAGAAGTTCGCCCCATTAGTTTGGCGATTTTAAGGACTTTCGCACCATTTCTGTCAATGTTAAGACCTTTCATGCCATTTAGGTGTAGATTTTTTCCTGGCGAACGATAGCGAGCCTGTAATTTGAGCAGGAACCGGCCAAAGAATTTACAAATTATCTTGAAAGGGGGGTCAAGGGGGTCTATTTTTAAGCTTTATGGAGGTCTAGGCAGGAAACTAGAAAAATAACAATTGAAACAAAAATCGATCAAAAACTAAACCGACCTCTTTGCGATGGAGGTCTAGGGAGGAAACTAGAAACAAATAATAAAGTTAAAAAAAAAAAAAAAAAAAAAAAAAAAAAAAAAAAACGAACAAAAAGCACACTATTCCCCCTTAAATCGTGATCAGTATTCCCGATCACGTATAGGGGTCGAGGCGTGAGGGGTGGAGAGGTGAGGGGGAGGTGTGGTGGTGTAGGTTAACAGGTGTGGTGTAGGTTAACAGGTGTGTACAACAGGTGTGATGTAGATTAACAGGTGTGTACAACAGGTGTGGTGGTGTAGCTTAACGCGCGTGTACAAGTGTGTGTAGCAGTCATGTACAACAGATGCATACAACATTTTTTTTTTTTCTTCTATATTCCAACTACTCCCTCTCGGGCATAGGCTGAGAGCCTTTACACTACACCGCTGAACACGGTGAGGCCCGTGAGGTCTTGTTCCAGTCTAGGGAGTGAGACATGCGAAGCACCTCGGCTCGAAGCAATTCCATCTCTGAAGCCGCTTCGCCTCCGTGCTTCACAGTCTCACCCCCCACACTCGGACCCTCACTCTCAGAACGCCACCTATTGAGAAATTAACTCACTAGGCATTGCCCCCCTGTAACATATTTTGAATATGGGAATATTCATACAATGCTATTTAATCAGGGAACAATGAGGGTATTTTTTTGGCATTTCGGTGTGCTGTGGTAATGCACTGAAACTAGGTACAGCACAAATTCCATCCCAATAATATCTTCCCATTGACATATTGGGATTCGAACCCGGGTCCATTGGATTACCAGTCCAGTGCCAAGACCACTCTGCCACACAGGTGTGTATACCAAGTGTGGTGTATGATAACAAGTATGTATAACAAGTGTAGTGTATATAACATGTGTGGTACCGGTATATAACATAACTGCCCTGCCCGGGAAACCCTCTGGCTCAGGCAAAGACTAGGGATGGCTATCCTCCGGGGCAATGCCACCAGCGTCATGAGCTCAGTTCGACTGGACTGGGTCATGCCACTGTGTGAGGCCCGGGCAGGAGTGGTGTATCCGTAGTCTTTCCACAGTAGGGTAAAACAAAACATAAACTTGATTTGTATGTAACATGTGTGATGCACATAAATAAAAGGGGATGTGTCGGATGGTTGAAAGCCACAGTTGCTCGCGCGTTTGGGGCTAGCAACACGTATTATGAAAAACATGTATCCTCCTTCATTCACTGCCCCCCCCCCCCCCCTTCACTCACTCAACCCCGCAATTTGCCGGAGGATAACAGGTTTTTCACAATACGTAGACGGAGGTCTTTAAAAAAAAAAAAACACATAACTGCAGGTTTTAACAAGTGTATGCCAGGTGATGAGCAGTTTACATGTGTGTAAAAGATGCATATATAAATAATTTAACAGCTGCACAACATGAAAGCTTAATTACTAAGCAGGTGTACAGTCGGGCTGATAAGTGATGTCTCGGCACCAAGTATATTTCGATCAATAATTGGTATCAGAAATGTCTAAAACTTGATTTATTTTGTTCTAAGTGAGATATACAAGCATGCTCCTACACTTACCCACCCTATTCAACATCTGACAGATATTAATACAGCACAGAGCAAGCCAAACGTAATGACAGCTGGGACATGAACCATTACACCACCAACACAGTTCAAAAATAGATAAATCAATAAATAACCCGTGTTAAGTAAATAGGCGCTAAACTGACTTACGTGTAAACATGCGAGTTGCTACAAGGTTGATGCAGGTGTTTGTGGAGGGTGGAGGAGGGTGGAGGGGGGTGGAGGAGGTCCCAGGGGGGTCAAAAAGGTGTATAAGTAGGTGAAGCACACCGATAGTACACACACACACTTTATATATATATATATATATATATATATATATATATATATATATATATATATATATATATATATATATATATATATATATATAACTTTTAACTTGACTGAAGATAAACTGACTTAAAAGGCTTAAGTCACACACATACAAAATCACACATTCCTAAAAAAATTATATAAAACACATATTGCCCACCCCAAACAAATATGATAACATAAATAAAATAAATAAGCAAATACATATAATAAAAGTAAAAATCAATAAAATAACTCTTACACCTCCGCCTAACGGTACCGTAGCAATACAAACAAAACATAGCGTTATGTACTTCTAGGTCAGTGTGGAAGGAGGGAGGGGGAGGGAGGGAGGGAGGTGATATTAGGAAGTGTAGAAGATAAGGTGTGTACAACAATTATATCTTCTTCATCTTCTCTCTCTCTCTCTCTCTCTCTCTTCTCTCTCTCTCTCTCTCTCTCTCTCTCTCAGTAATACAAGCCACACCACTACTACTCACGCGGTCACGAAACAGAACACCTAGAATGGTGGAAAGTAGTCACATCAAGTCAAATAATAATACAAGCACAATGACACACACACTGGCTACTCTCTCTCACTCACTCACTCACACACACACACACACGGGAACGTAATACACACCTATTCATTCATACACAATAATTTACCGAAACGTATTCAAAAATTATTTCAAACACAAACACACACACAGATTAGATAATATGACACCTACACACACACACACACACACACACACACACACACACACACACACACACACACAGCCCGTAGCCTAGTAGGTAGAGCTCTCGTCTCACACACGAGGGGTCGGGGGTTCAATCCCCGGCCGGGCGGAGACAAATTGGGCTTGTCTCCTTTCATGTGTTAGCCTCAGTTCACCTAGCTGTAAATAGGTACCTGGAATAAGTGGACGACGTTGTGACGTCCCATCTGGGGTTAGCAAAAATGGTACAAGGCGAGATGGGTATCATATGGTTCACCTAAGCTGATGGCTACCTAAGCCTTCGGGCGAGACGGTACCGTCTATAGTGAGAATGGTACCATACAGATCCACCCTAAGCCTTCGTTTCCGATGTCGCCAATTGGCTAAAATACAGACTACACACACATCCACAGCCATTCCAACGATACATATAACACCTACACACATAGGAGGCGGGAAATAACGAGCATGCTCACTCCCGCAATACAACTAGAGTAAGTACAACTAGAGTAAGTACACACACACACCTTTCAGCTTACAATATATATAAAACACAATGCGTACCATCAAAGAGAAGCTTAACTGAAAAATATGTTATTCTTCTATACCAAAATAACACACACGCACATACATATATACAGACATTCACACATGCAGACATACACAGTAATCCCATTCCTAGCCGCATACACAGAAAAATGCACACATTAACACACCCACACCCTAAAACAAACACACACACATTCTAAAACTCACACACACACACACACACATCCAAACACACGCATAGGCCTATACCCTAAAACACATATATACACACACACACACACACACACCCTCAAAACACAAACACCCTAAACAAAACAAAAAAAAACACACACACACACACCTCTTCCCACACACACCTTTAATATGTATCCAACCCTTCCAATTATCAAACAATTGACTAACAGCAAAATATGTTATTCTTCCGCACCCAAACAATCACACCGTCACAAACAAAAAACACCGCCCTATTTAATTGTTAATTGATCTATATTGAACAAACCCACCGGTGCACAAGTTAGTGTCTTCCGTGTTAAGCAAAATACTAAATGAATAAGAATATACAAAATACAAACTAAATATAATACAAAATATATACAATAATATATGATGATCACACACACACAAAGACAGACTGACAGACACACACACACAGTCCATACGAACACAAACAGACCAACCAACACAGACAGGTGTGGTGGAGTGGTCTTGCCACTGGCCTGGTAATCCAAAGGTCCCTGGTTCAAATCCCGATGTATCAATGGGAAGATATTATTGGGATGGAATTTGTGCTGTACCTAGTATCAGTGCATTACCACAAGCCCACCGAAACGTCAATAAAATACCCTCATTGTTCCCTGATTAAATAGCACTGTATGAATATTCCCATATTCAAAATATGCTATAGGGGTGCAATGCCTGGTGAGTTATCTGCTCAACAGGTGGCGTTGTGTGTGTGTAAGTGTGAGAGTCCGAGTGTAGGTGGTGAGACAGTGAAGCACGGGAACGAGGTGGCTTCAGAGATGGGGTCGTTTCGGGCCATGAGTGAGCACCGTGCCTCATGTGAAGGCAAGATGGCAGGTGCTCGTTGTACTCTACGTGCTTCACATGTCTCACTCCCTAGACTGGAACAAGACCTCACGGGCTTCACTGTTCATTGTAAAGCGGTGAATGTTAAGGCTCTCAGCCTATGCCCGAGAGGAAGTAAGTTGGAATATAGAAAAAAAAAAAAAAAAAAAAAAGACACTCCTACTGAAACAGGTGAAAACGATACCCTTCACTCGGTAGAAAGGTGGAAAGTATAATTACCAATAACGACACAACTAAATACATAAATAGTTCATGAAACATAATAGTTCATGAAACATAATAGTTCATGAACCATAATAGTTCATGAAACATAATAGTTCATGAACCATAATAGTTCATGAACCATAATAGTTCATGAAACATAATAGTTCATGAAACATAATAGTTCATGAAACATAATAGTTCATGAAACATAATAGTTCATGAAACATAATAGTTCATGAAACATAATAGTTCATGAAACATAATAGTTCATGAAACATAATAGTTCATGAAACATAATAGTTCATGAAACATAATAGTTCATGAAACATAATAGTTCATGAAACATAATAGTTCATGAAACATAATAGTTCATGAAACATAATAGTTCATGAAACATAATATAGGAGGTAAACTGTAATATAACATAATTGGTATCATTTATCATACGTTAATGAATGATTAGAACTAAATCATATCAAAGTACTGGATGATTAGAACTAAATCATATCAAAGTACTGGATGATTAGAACTAAATCATATCAAAGTACTGGATGATTAGAACTAAATCATATCAAAGTACTGGATGATTAGAACTAAATCATATCAAAGTACTGGATGATTAGAACTAAATCATATCAAAGTACTGGATGATTAGAACTAAATCATATCAAAGTACTGGATGAAATCATTGGTAGTATAATCAATCACACTTACATCCGATTACATTAAGGGCAGGTTTTTAGTGTGTTTCCTAAACTTCCATCAAGCTTGAAATTACACCCCCTTGAGTCCCTTTCAAGATAAATTTGTACATTTTTCGGTAGAAAAATTTCCCGGCCAAAGGCCGGTTCCTCTAAATTACAGGCTCGCTATCGCTCGCCAGGATAAAATTGACACCTGAATGGCACGAAAGGTCTTAATATGGGGTGAAAGTTCTTAAAATCGCTAAACTAATGGGGCGAACGTTTTATAATATCAAAAGCAATGGGGCTAAACATGAGGGAGAAAGGGGTCAAGAAAAAAATCCCTCAAGTGGAGATCTCCCCTTAATACCTGCATATAATCTACACATTCCTCTCACTCTTTAATTATATATATATATATTATATGTAGGTATTACACATAATCGGATGTACTGTACAGGTATTTATATTCTAAGTACTACCGGTAATTCTTTCATACATGACTTTAATATGCTTTACTTCAAACCATCAATGTATTCATGCTAATATACATATACTGTATATAATATGCATATACACAGTATACACATCATATACCGGTATATATATTTTTGTTTTCTTCCTACTAAAATATGCAAACACCACAACCCAGACCAGGTACTATAAATTTCAATCCATTTGATACGTACATTGAAGGAGTTGTAGAGGAACAGCATGGTGGTGGGGGTTGGTGGTGTTGATGGGGACTACAACACACACAACTCAACAATGATGTAGCATATGTGTTGCTGTTGGGAGGTAGTGTGTTGTTGGAGTTTAGGCCACATGCAACACTTAACAAAACATTGACAACACTAGATGGACGATGACAAGTAATATGTTCATGTGTTGCTGTTCGAGGCAGTGTGTTGTAGGTTAGCCCATATGCAACACTTAACAACACATGGACAACACTTAAAATGCAGGAAGAAAAGTGCTGTAAGTGTTATTCGTTACTGGAATTACATCAGCAACACTTTCATATGTGTTGCTGTTGGATTCACGGGGGATGTTGTAGGTTAGGCCACATGCAACACTTAACAGGTGTAGTGTTGCAAGCTATTAAGACACACACGACAACAACAACAGTTAACACTCTTCTATGTATTATGAAGAGTGGGAGTGTTGCAGGCTACGGGACAAGCCACAACACCAGAACAACACTGTTACTTGTATATGTATTTTGTGTTATTGGCAGTGTGTTAGTGTTGCAGGGTATCAGACACACACAACACAACACTTAAGCAACACATATAACGCGGTTGATTTAGCTTAGTAAATGCCTCTCCATGTTAGACAATAAAACCAATAATTACCATTTTCTGTGCCGCATATTGCCTTGAACACACGATCAATTAAACGATAATTTTAATACTTTCACTAAAACATATTTTTTAATTTTTCTGATCACCATTCCCTTCATTTTCGAATCGATTATTTAATAAATCAACTACAATATAATTCGTATTCCTTTCCTTGAAGTAATGAATTAATAACTTCTTCATAAATTTGACCAATTAAAATGATCTTTCATCATAATTTTTCTGGCTAGTTTCAATTTTCATATTTTTTTCCCGTATATTCACATATACTGAATTTCACAATGTATTAATACAAATCATGTTTATTATATTATATATATTATCAATTTTCTAAATAATAACAACAGTTGCTTACAATTTTCCAAGTTGTTCACATACTTTCACATTTTAAATCGAAACGGAGTTATAATTTGTTTCAATCTTTCTAGTACATAAACTCCTTCAAATTTCTCTAAGTATTGCAGCTGTAAATAATACAACAAATTAATAACAATTACAATAAATAATACAACAAATTAATAACAATTACAATAAATAATACAACAAATTAATAACAATTACAATAAATAATACAACAAATTAATAACAATTACAATAAATAATGATATGGGGTGCATTTCCGCTCACGCTGTTGTATATATATGTTCGTTCGTGTGTTTAGTGGTAGATGATACATTTAATAGCATTATTTTTCGGTATATTAAACGTACGATAATAATGTGCACTACATCCCATATATATATATACCGGGTATATATATATATATATATATATATATATATATATATATATATATATATACCGTATATATATATATAAATATATATATATACCGTATATATATATATAATGTATATATATACCGGGTATGTATATATACTGTACAGTATATTATATATGCCACGTACGAATTATAAAAAAATAGAATATCTGAATATAACTACTGTAGTTAAATGCACTGATAACAACATAACTAAATAATAATATTGAGAAAAGATAAACGCGATAAATATAGATGGGCAAATAGATATAAATAGATAGATAGATAGATAAGAGTGAATAAAAAAACGAATAAGACTGGGAAAAGAAAGTTGTCATGCAAAAAGAAAAGCCTTAATACGGTTCATCTCTCTCTCTCTCTCTCTCTCTCTCTCTCTCTCTCTCTCTCTCTCTCTCTCTCTCTCTCTCTCTCTCTCTCTCTCATATGTACGGTACGGTATGTCATTTCCCATCTCCGATTTTACCAGTATTCCACACTGTTACTAACCCATCTGTCCCCTACTAACTTCCTAATCCTGCCACGGAAATTAGTTCCAGGGCAGAAGTTCCCATTCCAATTTCCCCTTACCCACTCTAAACCACTGTTTTGATACTTGATCCTCAGTGTTTTGGAGGACAAGCAGCCTAGAGGGGTCACTAGACCTGTTGTTGCTTTTTACTACACACACACACACTCACTCTCTCTCTCTCTCTCTATCTCTCTCACTCTCACTCAACGTTGGAGTACCACAAACTTCAATTGTCACCGCAACTCCAGCAGCCACCAACGCCCCAACGTCAACTGCCAACAATTCAACGCCTACAGTAGCCACTTCAGCTGATGTTTCCGATACTCAAGATACAAATAGTGACTCTCTTCCCCCTCAAGACAACTTCCGTGTCGTGAGGAACAACGTTTGCCCCAAGACCAGGAAACACATACCGATTACCGAGTGTCAAAACCGTTTCCAGATACTCGCAGACTCAGATGACGAAGAGGAAATAGAAGAAGTCCGACTCGTGGGAGACTCGATGATACGTGGTCAGCTCACAGAGTTTTGCGCCAGGGCACCTAAGACCAGGAAGCGTTTTTGTATCCCTGGTGGTGGTGTGGATGACGTAGTTGCAGCAGTTGACGAAGTATCAAAGCTGGCCCCTGCTAATACAATGTACGTCATCCACGTTGGATCCAACGATGTACAGCGAACCCGGTCGGAAGATTTGCTTTTAAAGTACCAGCTGCTGATCAAGTCGTTTAAGGAGAAGTCATCAAGGATCATCGTCTCAGGAATCGTCCCCCGGCTCGGTGTAGAGAGCCGATTTTACAACATAGCCACCAGCACAAATCGTTGTCTAGCAAACCTCTGCAGGAAGGAGAACGTGGGATTCGTCGACACCTGGGACAATTTCTACTACGATGACTATTTGTTTTCGGACGATGGAGTTCATCTGAACCAGGTGGGAGCAGCACGTTTTGGGCGTCTTCTCAACGATGCGGTGAAGGATTTTCGGAGAAGAAATCGACTCAGCACAGGACAACCAGGAAGGAGGACCGAAGACAGCGAGGACGGCAACCTACAAAGGAATTAAATACTAATCCGTCAAGAACCGCGAATTTGGATAAAGCTCCACCAACACGACCCACATTCAAAACCGTCAGGGATAACGACCGAGGACCGAGGACAGCCATGAATGTAAATGTAGATCCGACCAGAACCAAAAATTCGATGAAAGAACGTTCTGCGAGTTCTAAAACCGCAACTTTAAAGGTTTTCTATGCAAACGCTCGTAGCATACGCAATAAATTTTCAGATTTAGAGGAACTAGTGTTTACAGAAAATTATGATGTGATTGGCATAACAGAATCTTGGCTCAATACAGAAGATAGAGACTTTTTAGCAGAGTATTCACTTCCCGGTTATGTAATGTTTGAGAACAGCCGAATAAATAAAAATGGAGGTGGCGTTTTATTTTATATCAAAGAAAGTCTTAACCCGACCCACGTGTCAAAACCTCAAATTGTGAACGTCGACACATCTTTTGTGCTAATAAAGAATAATAAAGGTACAAAAATAATACTTGCGTTAATATACAGACCTCCAGCTCAATCAGTGCAAACTGACCGAGAAATTTACGAACAAATTGCAGATGTAAGTAACTCACAAGATACCGTAATTTTTGGCGACTTTAATTTACCTGTGACCAAGTGGGGCGATACTCTTACTTCACACTCCGGACATGACTTGTATACGAACTTGCAAGAGAGTTCGCTTTATCAATTTGTTCGAACGCCGACCCGTGGTAATAACGTTCTTGACATTGTACTTGCAACAAAAGAAGAATTGATAGAGAATTTGAATGTTGGTGATGAATTCAGCAACAGCGACCATCGTACGATAACTTTCACTTTAAAGTTTACTAGTAACGAACCAAATAGTAGCATCGAAAAAGTCCCTAATTTCAAGAAAGCAAACTTCCATAAACTTAGAGCTATGTTTAAAGAAACTGACTGGAGCTTTTTAATTAACAATAACGACATAAATACATCTTGGAAGTTATTCGAAACCACTTACCTAAAAGCAGTGCAAGACTGCATACCATCGAAAATACGGCGTCCAGGCCATAATAATAAGCCCAAATGGTGGAATAAAGATATTTCAAACTGCCTGCTTGCTAAAAAATTTGCTAATGATAGATTAAAATCCTCACAAAATGACGAAGAACGGGTGAAATTTGTAGAGCTACGACGCAAAGCCAAAAAGTTAATTAAGCAAAGTAAAAAGACCTTAGAGTTACATATTGCGAATCAAAGTAAAACAAACCCGAAAGAATTCTATAGTTATATCAGAAAGAAAAAAGTAGTTACTTCAACTGTTGGACCGTTAGTCGATGAAAAAGGAGAATACACCAAAGACGAAGTACAAATGAGTAATGCCC
>JBAKBP010034880.1:0-20187 GCA_037953745.1 Lithodes maja | reverse complement strand
GTATTGTCGCTTGAGTTCTCACGAGATAATATGCCTATTAGATAGCCTATTTTGGAAGGGATAACTAGAATAGGATTGATTAATGTTTGTTGCACTCGTATATGCATTTCCCTGTGTATGATTATTCATGTTCCTGTTTTCTGCTGATCTAGGTGATGCTAGACTGGGATGAGGCTACTAGAGTTGTGATTCCCTATGTGTATTAGGTTTTGTTGAACCTGTACAATCGCAACGGAGACTTGGGAAGCCTAGGTGGTCTTTCTGACTGTGTACCTTGTGAGTTTAGCACTGTGTTGCGAGTGAGGGCTTTTGCCTCTGCCACCCAACACTGTGCTAACTCGTTTGCTTGACTTTGAGAGGATCGCCAGGAGAGAACCAGATACTAGTGATCTGGATCTCTCAAGAGAGCATCCCGTCAATTAACGTAATTTGGCCGCACAGCCTTAAGGACCTCGCTAGGCTACGAGCCGCTTGCTCAGCCATTGTTTCCTAGCCTACTACATCCCAGCTAGACTTTGCTCGGTCAGCAGATACAGCATAGTATTGAAGCTTTCCTTATGTATGTTATTGTTTATGCACTATTGATTTCATGTGTGGCACGCATAAGCTACTTTAGAGATTAGTGGCCCCGAGCACAATCCTAGTAGGCTATGGCCAGTGCATTGTCGGAGTACTTCTTTTATATGTTTGCCATTTACTACTGTCTATTTTTATAATTCTTCTTATGTCAATTTAAAGCCTTTAATATTAATTAATTGCCAGTGTGTTGCTTATTGAATTGCTGTTCAAAATCCGATACTTACTTCTTACGAGTATCCGAGAAGCATCTAACTTTATCAGAAGATTCCTTGCTCGATGCTCGAGGACTATTGTTTAACGTAACGTAATAGTGCCGATCCGAAGTAGAGGGTGGAGGACTTCTTAAGTTCTTAGTCAAGGGTGGATTACTTCGGCTTCGGCCAACACTATTCTTTGGTGTTGTATTTACTTCTTTGTTTGATTGTTGACCAGACTAGATAACTCCCGTCTCTTTATTAGTCTGTTGTGAAACGCTAGTACCGAGTTCTTGTATACCCCGTTATAGCAGATAGAACTCTGGAGGGTATTGGTGTTTTTTTGTTCGGCTGGCAGTACTCTGGGGTTGGGATCGTGTGTTTCCGTTGTGGCAGCGAGCCATACTCGAGTCCTGTTTGAGAGCCCTAGTGTACCTGAGTGGCCGGTCGTAACAAATGGCGACCTTGCTTAGGATTTTGTGAACAGTATAAATTTTTGCAGAGTTGTACAACATTTGTTTGTTTGTACTTTAGCGTGCATATTGAAGAATATTTTTTTGTAGGGCAATTAGTAGAGCATTTAAGAGACTCCAGTTAATTTAGTAATTAGTGCTTGCATAAGGAAGTTTAACACTTTTGTCTCGAGAATTTTTTGTGGACTTCAGTATGTCGGGCCCTAGCACTGACGAGGAGCGAGAGATGCCATTTGAAGAGGTGCCGTTAGTAATCAGTGAGGAGGATGCTAGAGTTTTTGTGAGTAAGCGGTACCACGTGACGGAGGAGAGGCTGACTGGGGTGGATATTTATGGCTTGCACCTGATAGCCAAGGTTTTGGGCCTATCCAATGTAATAGGGATGTCCAAGAGGGAGCTGATTTCCTGGGTGTTGCGTGGGCGACATGGGGTTTCGGAGGAGAGGGCGTTTGGGGGGCTTCCTCCCCAGATCCCCTCTCACTCGACTCCCACAGTGCCGTCCACTCAGTTGCCGGAGATTAGCACTCTCCCACAGAGGGATGAGAATTGGCAGATTGGAGTGCCCTCGGGCGGTGCACATGGTGGTTCCCCAGTTTTTGCCCCCCCTCCTTCAGTAGTGGCAGCTCCCTCTTCCTGCCTGTCTCCAGATATGATATTTACACTTGAGCTTGCTAAAATTGAGGCTGAGTCTAGGAAGCAGGAGAATGAGGCTAGGAAGCAGGAGATAGAGAATGAGGCTAGGAAGCAGGAGATGGAGAATGAGACTAGGAGGCATGAGAATGAGACTAGGAAGCAGGAGAAGGAGATTGAGGCTGAGGTTAGGAGGCACGAGGCTGAGCTTAGGTACGACTCCGAGAAATATTGTGCTCAAATAGATTTAGATAAGACTCGTGCAGAGTCGACAGGGACTCGGATGGCCGTGAGGGCCAAGTAAGAGAACAGTCCTTGTCCCACTTAGTCAAATTGGTGCCGGCATTTAGTGAAACTGAAGTCACAGAATTTTTTAATCGTTTTGAGAAGAAGTGTAGGGAGCATAATTGGCCTGAAGAGAAGTGGGCAGCTCTAGTCTCCTCAAGACTTACGGGTAAGGGTCTGAAGGCTTATGATGCACTGCCTTTAGAGTCTTGCATTGACTACCCAGTATTGAAGAGAGCTGTCCTACGGGCATACGAGTTGCAACCAGAAACATATCGATTGAAGTTTCGGGGTGTTACAAAGACTAGGGAGGCGACCTTTCTTGAACATGCCCGGGACTTAAAAGATGCACTTACAAACTGGACACGTTCTGAGAAAGCTGAGACGGCCGAACAGTTGACTGAGCTGTTTCTGCTCGAGCAGTTTTATAAGTGTACTGGTGCAGAAATGACTTTAACTATTAAAGAAAAGAACCCAAAAACTCTACAGGAGGCAGCTGAGATGGCTGACCTCCGGCTATCGCTAATTCGTGGGTGCGGGTCTGCCCAGCATAGTGAGGCAGGTAACAAGGGGCATGACGCCCCACCCCCCCGAGTTAGTGATATACATTATGCAAACAAGTACAAGAGTTATGATACCAAGACTGACCACAAGACTAGCACCGTCCCATTTAAGAAGGGTCCGGGCCCTTCCCAGTACCAAGGGAAGCCCAGAGGGGAGTTGGAGTGTTATCATTGTCATGAAAAGGGGCACTTTGCAAGAGTCTGTCCTAGCAAACCACCTACAGCAGCTGTGTCTTTGGCCTGCAACATTGGTGTGTCTCCGAAGTCTTCTGAGTTTGCCCGGGGCAGTTCGTCAGAGGCTGAGGCACAGCCAATGCAGAAGCACCTGGGAGGCTCGAACCCTGCTCAGGATGCTTTTTGCGACCATAGAGGGCGGGGTTGCGTGATGTGGGCGGGGCGCAAGCATGGAGTAGAGGTCTTGCGTGATACAGGTGCTTCCCAGACTCTGATGAATAACTTGACTGGCTACCCTATAAATGCGGCTCGGGTGGTAGTGGTGCAGGGTATTAATGCAACTCGGTCATACCCGCTGGTGCGGTTGGAGTTGGAGGTGGATGGTGTGGCACGTGAATTGGATATCGGGATTGTGGAGAAACTGCCAGTGGAGGGCGTCGACCTTCTTCTCGGCAACGACTTTGCAATGCCCGCTTCTGAGGTTCTACCCTTAGTCGTTGCCGAGAGGCCGGCCGACGTGAGTGGGGAAGAGCAAGAGTGGGTCGGGCGGTGCCAGACACAACCCATGGCGTGTGTTGTCACCCGAGCTCGGGCAGATAAAGTGTCACAGCCTAGTCCTCCGTCTTCAGACCAGCAGAGGAACGATCAACAGGAGGAGGCTAAAGCTGGAGTTGGTTTTAAGAGTTTTGACTCGGCGGCTCTCCTGGGTGATTCAGTATTGGCCCCTATGTTAGAGTCTGGAGAGGCCCCAGGACCTGTCACAGCTAGTGAGGAGGTAGGGCAGGAAGAGACTCCGAGGCAGCAACGTTACACACGGAGAGAAAAGAGGGTTGCTCAGTTTGATATTGGGGGAGGACTTGGGTTGCTTCAGAAGCATCTAGACAGGTTGGTTCCTTCAGATATTTGTAAACTGCAGTTGGAGGATCCGGAAGTTCAGAAGTGTGGTAATGGTGCTGTCGAGATCAAACACGAGGACGGGGAAGCATGTCATGTGAACCTGTTGGAGGAGTTTGTGAGGCAACCACCTGAGCAGCCTACTGTCCCTGCGTTGGTCTGCCGCGGCCAAGGTGGAGAAGGAGAGGGGGGCAGTAGGGCACAGGTGGAGGAGAGTAGGGATTGTCATGTCTCGGCGGAGCAGTGGGCGGGGGACATGAGTCTGGTGGCTGTGGAAGCGCTAGAGCACCTGCCTGAGCAGCAGTGTGCAGCACTCCAGCACCAGCTCGGTTCATACCCCACTGGTCGTGCCGAGCCCCTGAGTCTCACAACTCGGGCGGTGCAAGATGTTCCACGGGCAGGTCACGTGAATGTTGAAAGACCGTTAGCCTCGTTGTTTCGGTGGTTTAAGGTGGGCGACGAGGCTTTGGCATGGTTGCCAGGTCAGGGTCGACCCATGGCTGCCAAGGGTGGTGGTCAAAAGGAGGACATTGAGCAGATTGGTAAATGTCGGCTGTGGTATCGCAGTGCCCGGTCGTCGCATAGCCTCCCAATGCTGCTCTAGTCTAATGCAACAGCCCTACCATAGAACGACTGTATCTGGCCATGTCGCTAAAAGCGGTGATGCTGCGCAGGCAGATGTCGTCACAAGGAATGCGGGGGTGCGCATGTACGGTATCGGCGGGGAAGCCTTAGCAATAATGAACTATGGGAGTGACTGCACAGGTGGTACTGATTGTCCCTCTCATGACCTGGTTGTTCTAGGGACGAAGGTGGAGAAGGAGGGAGACTACAGGTTAGAAGCTGCGGTCTCGGCTGGGTTGTGGGAGGGCACTAGGCATGTTGTTTGTGGAGACAGTGCAAGGCAGTTGTTTACTAGGCTATGGCAGTACTTTCGCATGTTTGTTGCTTCTCCAGGCCTGATGTACGGGGTAGAATCCGACATGCAGGCTGGAGATAGTGCAAGGCTCAGTTTAATTCCCTACCGTATAAATCCTGCTCGACAGCCTATGGTGCAAGCAGTTGCAGCCTACCGGTGCAATGTTATGCCTGACGGACTTGAGAATGCACTAGCAACGTTTCAGAACCTGATGAATGAAATTGAAAGGGACGATGATGGGCTGGAGCATCCTGTTGGTTTCTGCTCGGAGAAGTGCAATTCGGCCCAGGGGAGCTGCTCTGTTGTCGAGGAGGAGCTGCTGGCGGTTGTGCTTGCGCTGGGGCATTTCGAGGTCTATGTTCCAGCCTATGGTCCGGTCGTTGTAGTTTACCCAGATCATCACCCTCTCAAGATCTTGGACCAGTTTCACAATCGGAATATGAGGCTGACCAGGTGGTCACTAAGGTTATTGGTATATAACCTGGACATACGCCATATTGCCGGTTGTGACAACGTGGTTGCAGATGGTCGTTTAAGGGTATATGATCCTGGGTAGATTGACACACGGGTAGCCTCCTGCTTTAGTTTGAATAGTATTTTGCGCTTGGTGCTTGTTGGCTCGCGGTTGTAGCCCAGCGTATTGGGTCATAAAGCAGGAGTTGAGCGTTTGGTATAGAAGAAAAATAGGCTGCCCTTATAGTGCAGCCGGGAAAAACATATTAAAATATAAAAATCATAACAAAACTCTTTCTTTTTTATATAGATAATTGTATAAGTTTGTCATAGCCTATTGAGTTTGAGTAGTCCACGAACTATCAAACGGCTGGGCTGCTGTAAGCTCGCTCTGGGAGCATGATATTGTGTCTTTTGCTATTGTTGGGAGGAGTTATAAAATGTGATTTTTTTTTTTAAAGATGTGTTTTAGTGATAAACTCAGCTTTGTTTTAGTGCCATGCGGTCGCTGGGTGTGAGGGGCTTGATGGGGTTCTGTGTGTCAGATTTTAGCTCAGGGTTGAGCAAGTAAAATCTTGGGGGAGGTGTGACGCATGTCGAGTATGAGCATGCTGTACAGAACGCCCAGTCAGGCCCCACTCTCGCTAGGATCGTCAGGGCAGGAACTTTGGCTGTAGTCTGTGTAAAGTTTCCTAACTTAGTTTATGTGAGCCGTTGTACTATAAGTATTATAAATATGTATTTTGTTTTCATCTGAGTCAACGAGTTCTATTTTATATCATTAGTTATAAGTGTTGTGTGTGGGACTTATTTGTAATGATGAGAGGAGAGAGAGATTACTTAACGGGGGCCAGTGAGTGCGCCATGCGGCAGGTAGGCCTAACTCCCCTCCTTCCTCCTCCCTCCTCCCTCTCAGTGCGTGGGAAATCCTTTGTCGATCCCAGATTGAGAGAGAATATTACGTAACGATTGCTAGTGGGCGGTCCTTAGTAGTTGGCGTTATGCTCACTAGAGGGCCGAGTATAAAAAGGGAGGTCCCGCCGCATTTTCCTCAGAACTCATTAGGCAAAGCGACTTCTCATATCCCTTGCAACTATATATATTCTTCCGACTGATGTGAACTTTCCCTACTCTCTGTACCACCTACCTTCTTCTTTTTCCCGAACCCTTTTTAACCTCAATGACCCCTTTGGTGCAGATTTAGTCAGCCAAAGTATTGTCGCTTGAGTTCTCACGAGATATATGCCTATTAGATAGCCTATTTTGGAAGGGATAACTAGAATAGGATTGATTAATGTTTGTTGCACTCGTATATGCATTTCCCTGTGTATGATTATTCATGTTCCTGTTTTCTGCTGATCTAGGTGATGCTAGACTGGGATGAGGCTACTAGAGTTGTGATTCCCTATGTGTATTAGGTTTTGTTGAACCTGTACAATCGCAACGGAGACTTGGGAAGCCTAGGTGGTCTTTCTGACTGTGTACCTTGTGAGTTTAGCACTGTGTTGCGAGTGAGGGCTTTTGCCTCTGCCACCCAACACTGTGCTAACTCCTTTGCTTGACTTTGAGAGGATCGCCAGGAGAGAACCAGATACTAGTGATCTGGATCTCTCAAGAGAGCATCCCGTCAATTAACGTAATTTGGCCGCACAGCCTTAAGGACCTCGCTAGGCTACGAGCCGCTTGCTCAGCCATTGTTTCCTAGCCTACTACATCCCAGCTAGACTTTGCTCGGTCAGCAGATACAGCATAGTATTGAAGCTTTCCTTATGTATGTTATTGTTTATGCACTATTGATTTCATGTGTGGCACGCATAAGCTACTTTAGAGATTAGTGGCCCCCGAGCACAATCCTAGTAGGCTATGGCCAGTGCATTGTCGGAGTACTTCTTTTATATGTTTGCCATTTACTACTGTCTATTTTTATAATTCTTCTTATGTCAATTTAAAGCCTTTAATATTAATTAATTGCCAGTGTGTTGCTTATTGAATTGCTGTTCAAAATCCGATACTTACTTCTTACGAGTATCCGAGAAGCATCTAACTTTATCAGAAGATTCCTTGCTCGATGCTCGAGGACTATTGTTTAACGTAACGTAATAGTGCCGATCCGAAGTAGAGGGTGGAGGACTTCTTAAGTTCTTAGTCAAGGGTGGATTACTTCGGCTTCGGCCAACACTATTCTTTGGTGTTGTATTTACTTCTTTGTTTGATTGTTGACCAGACTAGATAACTCCCGTCTCTTTATTAGTCTGTTGTGAAACGCTAGTACCGAGTTCTTGTATACCCCGTTATAGCAGATAGAACTCTGGAGGGTATTGGTGTTTTTTTGTTCGGCTGGCAGTACTCTGGGGTTGGGATCGTGTGTTTCCGTTGTGGCAGCGAGCCATAGTGTACCTGAGTGGCCGGTCGTAACACCACATAGGGTGTACATTACTACATGAGCAAGTTAATCTGTTTCCCAAGCAAACTAATCGCACATATAACAACGCACTATCGTCACGTTAAAGGAAGTAGTCAAGTTTGGGAAGTCCGGGACGTTCTGGCAAATTTTACTAAACTCTGCATGAATAAAGAAACTACATGTTAAATGTCAAAATATTATTTCAAATCAAATTTGCAACATGACAAGACATTAACAAAAGTACAAAATACAAATATTGATAAGATATCTATACTATTACAAAATAATATATAAAATACAGTACAGCACTCACTAACGATAGTGCTATCGGGTAGGTACCTGTAAGCATAGCATGCCTCAAGTGACCCCTATCAATAACTACCCTACAAATAACCTACATTTATAGCACAAATAAACTAAGGAAATCGCAAAAGTAAGCAATTGATACTATCGACAATGAATACATATAATATAAAGACAAATAATTGCAAAATATGAAGTAACAACAGATTTAAACAAAGAGTACTCTTTTAACAAGAACAATAAATTTAAAAAATCATCAATATTAATATTAAAATAGAAAAAGAAAAAGAAAAAGATAACAATAAATACAGACAAAAAACAATAAAATATTATTTTTATTAATCTCACCACCACACCCCCAATGAAATTAATTAAAGTATATATGATCCACCGGGATTCGAACCCGGGTTATCACACACATATTTTTGCCACCTTAACCATTACACCACCAGGACGGTTATACAAGAAACTTCAAGTTAAAAATGCTTGATTAAAATTATTGATGTCAAATTTTAGAATACAGTCACAATAATTGACCCTAAAAAGATTAAATTTATGGAACAATTTACTTGCCTCAAAACCTCTGTCCACTAAGAGTCTGTATAGTAACCTAGCTCTAGCCCAAAAGTCATCTACTTTAGTGCAGATTTTACAAAATCTTATTAATTGGGAATAAAAACAATTATAAGTTATTTTACTATCGATATTACTACTAGGGAAAGGAAAGTTTATTACGTTAAAATTAAAATCATCAACTTTGTGATATACTTTAAGTATGCACTGTTCATTAACAATCTCTATATTTATATCAAGACAATTTTCAACTTTATAATTTACGTTACATTGTGTGAGGGGAATAGAATTAGGGTAAATAAGTTTAGCAACTTGATTAAAATTTAACAAATTGTAAACAAGAATATCATCAATATATCTACTATTATTACTTAACAGTTTAGCAAGTGCTAATTTTTCTGGGATTTTATTTTTCTTGCTACTGTCAACTAAGTCTTTTATATATTTAAATTCTAAAGCAAGCAAGAATAAGTCTGCAATTAAAGGGCTAGCATTTCCACCCATAGGAATTCCTAATATTTGTTTGAAAATGTGCGGCCCGAATCTAACATAAGTATTGAAAAGGAGGAATTTAAGGGCATCTTTAAGTTTAGTTCTATCAAAATATACAGAACTAGTGGGAGTAGAGCTAAGTGATGCATTATTAAAATATGTATAAACATTTATGAAATAATTACCATTCCTAACGAACCTGTCAAAGTGCAAATCTATAATAAAGCAAAGCTCTGAATATACTAAATCTAAAGGCAAATTGGTATACAAAGTTGAAAAGTCGAAGCTATGTACCGAGGTAACTTTCGGCATGGTATTTATTTTATCAATAACTTCTAACGAATTGTCAACACTCCAATTATTATGTTCCTTCCAACAACCAACTATACTCCTAAAATCGATTAATGAAATTTACAAACACATGTGGCAGTCCGTGGATTCGAATCCAGGATGCTCACACCGAAAATCAACACCTTATGCATCGCACCACGAAGACAGTTAAAGAATGGTGGACACTGCCTACGATTTATTATGCAACTTCGAATCCTGCATATCAATCTAAGCATGTACACACATCCCAACTGCAACTCACGTAGGCTATGCATATGTGAATGGAAAGAGCAATTAATGGGGCCTTAACCACGAGGGAAGTCCTCTCGATAAATTACCCCTGAACCAATATCAATTATTATGTTCCTTCCAACAACCAACTATACTCCTAAAATCGATTAATGAAATTTACAAACACATGTGGCAGTCCGTGGATTCGAATCCAGGATGCTCACACCGAAAATCAACACCTTATGCATCGCACCACGAAGACAGTTAAAGAATGGTGGACACTGCCTACGATTTATTATGCAACTTCGAATCCTGCATATCAATCTAAGCATGTACACACATCCCAACTGCAACTCACGTAGGCTATGCATATGTGAATGGAAAGAGCAATTAATGGGGCCTTAACCACTAGGGAAGTCCTCTCGATAAATTACCCCTGAACCAATATCAATTATTATGTTAGTTAATGCCAGTTCTTCTCATGATGGTATTACAATATCTTTTATGAGTACTTTTAATGTATTTTAAGCAATTTACGACTTGTTCTGATAGAGTTTTAGTGGTAGCAAATTTTGCTCCGGCAATAAAGCGATATTTATAAGGTCTTTTATGAAATTTAGGTAACATGTATAATTTTGCAATGCACTTGTTCTTATCAGAAAGTTTAATATCAAATGTTATATTTTTCTTGGTATGTTCATCGATTAAGTTATCAATATTCAGATTATTTTGAATTTCATAAACAGAATTCCCGCAAATATTTTTACGTAATATGTTACCCTTAATACCTAATTCTTTTTTCATGTTTTCAAGATAAAATTTCTTTCATGTGAAGCTATAATTATTGCTGGCTTTATCTACTGTAGTGATTACAAAATGTTTATGTAAATTTATTAAATCAGCTTTAAGCTTATTATAATTATAGTCTATAAAATCTGAAAGATTAAACTTCATTTTTAAGCGAGAAATTTTTATTTCTAATTAACTTAATTAATAATTTAGACCATGCTTCTAGTTCTCTCGCATCATCGCAGCACGCAATTTTTAACAATTTATCTTTTAATTTATTGACTGAAAAAACAATATCTTTTAAAATTATGCCCCATGTTACTATATTACTCCCTATTATAAATTTAAACCCTTTACGACATAGCTCCGCTAATTTGTCGTTTGCAAAATGTTTAACTAGTTCTACATCACCTGTTAATATGTGACATATCGGACTATAAATGAACTTTGCTAGTGCATCACGTCTGCTAGCTGGCATATCCATGACTCTTTCACACACGCATTTATTATTATTGAAAATATCATTATCTGAAAGATTTCCTAAAACTTTATTATATAATTACAAATAATAGACCCAACAGGTCGTTCATATGAATACACTATTAATGGTTTGAAATCTTTACAACCATCTGGTAACATGGACTTAACTTTCTTTGAATTAATAAGACTGTTAACATTAATTTTGTCTAAAATTTTAGAGGAATAATTTAAAGTGGACATGACTTTATCTTTAATACGGTTATCTTTGGATTTCTTAGAATTAGCTCTAATATATCCCATAAAAGCAAAGACTATATTCTTAAATTTATTTGTGAAATTATGTTTATTGTTTAAGATATTTTCTATGAAAGGAGCAAAACTTTTCTTTTGTAGGCCTTTCAATGAATCTTTTAATTTTTTAATTCCGAAATTTCGATATAATGAATATAAATTATTAACAATAATTTTAATATCAGACCTGTTTTTCTTTTTATTAAATGTATTTAGTCTTCTATTACCGTGTCTACCAGGTCTTCTGTTTAAAACAGGGAAGTTAAAATATGGGTTATTAAAATCGTTTTTTAATAAATCTTTATACAAAATGTTGCCTACATTTTTTATTTGATTGTTAAGTCCAAATGGATAGATGGTCATTAATTTTCCAATCCAATAATTTTCTCTATCTAAAACATTTTGATTACTTTGAACAATTTCTATAATTTTGTATTTACAATCAAATTTAGTACAATCTGTGTTAAAATGCTTATATAGAAGAATCTTGGAGTCGATGCCGTTCTTAATTCCTGATCTATGCCCGTAGGCTCTTTCTCTTAAACATTGCTCCGTCTTTCCAACATATTGTATACCACATTTATCACAGGTTATTAAATAGATAACATTCTTTACTTTACATGGAGATGTTACATTAACAGAAGAATTTAAAAACAAAAATTTTGTATTGGTAATGTAACTTTAAATTTTTTTTTGATGTTCAAAATCAAATTCATTCACACAGAGTTTACATTTACAGTTATCATCGAAAAGACGCCGGTTATTTTCATTATTATTATTCATTTTTAAGTTTTTATAATTTTGCCGGGTGCGAGGGTACAAAGGAGTACAAAGGAGTACAAAGGAAATCAAGCAACAACAGATCTAGTGACCCTTCTAGGCTGCTTGTCCTCCAAAACACTGAGGATCAAGTGTCCAAACAGTGGTTTAGAGTGGGTAAGGGAACATTGGAAAGGGAACTACTGCCCTGCCACTAACGTGGCAGGACTAGGAAGTTAGTAGGGGACATATGGGTTAGTAACTGAGGGGAGGATAAAGTTATTCATTTACAAACGCAGTCAGTCGCGGGTTTGATGCGAGATATTTGTCTAAGCGGAATTTAAATGAATCAACGGTGCTGCAGTCTATAACGTCTCGGGGAAGCCCATTCCACAAATTGACAACTCGATTGAAGAAGAAATTCTTAGATTCGTGTGAGTTAAAAGATTTACCAATAATTTTGCAACCGTTTCCCCGCGTGTAATTAGATTGGTCGATAGTGAAGTACTTACTACAGTTCATATTGTCGATGCCTTTGATGATTTTGAACACTTGAATTAAGTCGCCTCTTAATCTGCGCTGGGTTAAAGGAAATAGATTTAATTCTCTAAGACGCTCTTCGTATGGTTTGTTCTTTAGGCTAGGTATCATTTTGGTAACTCTACGTTGAACTCGTTCTAGCTTGTTTATATCTTTTTGGTAATAAGGGCACCAGGATTGAACGCAGTATTCCAGAAGAGGGCGGACTAAGGAATTGTAAAGGGTTAGGATAACTTCTTTGGATTTATGCTCAAATGACCTGCCTATAAAGCCAATTATTTTGTTTGCCTTCTTAACAACTTCTGAACATTGTTGACTCGGTTTTAGGTTACTCGATATTGTTACTCCCAGATCAGTTTCTCTGTTTACATTCTTAAGCTGAGTGCCATTCATCGAATAGTTTGCTTTCTCATTTAGGTATCCGACATGTAGTACTTTACATTTATCCGCATTGAAACTCATTTGCCAAATTTGGGCCCAACATGACAATTTATCTAGATTGTGTTGCATATCGTCAACTTGTTCTTTTGAGAGTACGCTATTTGCAATTTTTGTATCGTCAGCAAATTTTGAGATTGTGCAGGTGAGACCCTCATCTATGTCGTTGATGTAAATTAGAAAGAGAATTGGTCCTAGTACCGATCCCTGGGGTACCCCGCTACTTACATTGGTCCATTTAGATGCCTTACCGTTTATGACTACCCTTTGCTTTCTGTTGCTGAGCCAATTTTCTATCCATTTCAACACACCGTCTTGTATTCCATGCGCTTTTAGTTTTAGCAGTAAACGTTTGTGGGGAACTTTGTCAAAGGCCTTTTGAAAATCAAGGTATATAATATCTACAGCTTTACTCTCATCGTAGAGGTTGAGGATATCGTGGAAGAAGTCTAAGAGGTTTGTTAAACAGGAACGTTTTTTACGAAAGCCGTGTTGAGTATCTTTAAGTATGTTATTTTCCTCTAAGTGATTTACGAGTCTGTCTCGTATGACCGTTTCTAGCATTTTACATACAACTGAGGTTAAGCTAATTGGACGATAGTTACTGGGTAGGGATTTGCTGCCTTTTTTGAATATCGGTGTTACGTTGGCTAGCTTCCACTGATCAGGCATAGTTCCAGATTGCAAGGATTTATTGAATAGTAATGTCAGTGGTTTGGAGAGCTCATTCTTAGCTTCCTTTAGAACTCTAGGCGAGATTGTATCAGGTCCTGGCGTTTTATTTACCTTGAGTTTATCTAAACAATTCAATACTTCTCTCTCTGTAACGGTGATATTGCTTAGAACATCTGAATTATCAATCTGAATCGGCGATGGTGTAGGGATATCACTGAGGTCCTCTGTTGTAAAAACTGATGCAAAGAAGGTATTGAGGGCATGACTCATTTGTACTTCGTCTTTGGTGTATTCTCCTTTTTCATCGACTAACGGTCCAACAGTTGAAGTAACTACTTTTTTCTTTCTGATATAACTATAGAATTCTTTCGGGTTTGTTTTACTTTGATTCGCAATATGTAACTCTAAGGTCTTTTTACTTTGCTTAATTAACTTTTAGGCTTTGCGTCGTAGCTCTACAAATTTCACCCGTTCTTCGTCATTTTGTGAGGATTTTAATCTATCATTAGCAAATTTTTTAGCAAGCAGGCAGTTTGAAATATCTTTATTCCACCATTTGGGCTTATTATTATGGCCTGGACGCCGTATTTTCGATGGTATGCAGTCTTGCACTGCTTTTAGGTAAGTGGTTTCGAATAACTTCCAAGATGTATTTATGTCGTTATTGTTAATTAAAAAGCTCCAGTCAGTTTCTTTAAACATAGCTCTAAGTTTATGGAAGTTTGCTTTCTTGAAATTAGGGACTTTTTCGATGCTACTATTTGGTTCGTTACTAGTAAACTTTAAAGTGAAAGTTATCGTACGATGGTCGCTGTTACTGAATTCATCACCAACATTCAAATTCTCTATCAATTCTTCTTTTGTTGCAAGTACAATGTCAAGAACGTTATTACCACGGGTCGGCGTTCGAACAAATTGATAAAGCGAACTCTCTTGCAAGTTCGTATACAAGTCATGTCCGGAGTGTGAAGTAAGAGTATCGCCCCACTTGGTCACAGGTAAATTAAAGTCGCCAAAAATTACGGTATCTTGTGAGTTACTTACATCTGCAATTTGTTCGTAAATTTCTCGGTCAGTTTGCACTGATTGAGCTGGAGGTCTGTATATTAACGCAAGTATTATTTTTGTACCTTTATTATTCTTTATTAGCACAAAAGATGTGTCGACGTTCACAATTTGAGGTTTTGACATGAGGGTCGGGTTAAGACTTTCTTTGATATAAAATAAAACGCCACCTCCATTTTTATTTATTCGGCTGTTCTCAAACATTACATAACCGGGAAGTGAATACTCTGCTAAAAAGTCTCTATCTTCTGTATTGAGCCAAGATTCTGTTATGCCAATCACATCATAATTTTCTGTAAACACTAGTTCCTCTAAATCTGAAAATTTATTGCGTATGCTACGAGCGTTTGCATAGAAAACCTTTAAAGTTGCGGTTTTAGAACTCGCAGAACGTTCTTTCATCGAATTTTTGGTTCTGGTCGGATCTACATTTACAGAGAATTATTCTGACACATAGTCCGTGGCCGGTCCTGGTTCGTCAACGAATACAAGTAAAGGAAGGGACAGTACATGGGTAACACGTCGTATACTAATGTTGCCACTAGTACAGACCGGCCTCACATCTATGCTGTCCCTGAACCTATATAAATTAAAATGTAAAACTTGCAAACTAAACAAACCAAAATTGGGACAAGGACAATATAAAGTCAAATTAAATTATCAAAATCGCTATGTGGAAACAACTCTTACTAAAATGAAAATTATTAAATAAAAGAACACAATCCACCACATAGGGTGTCACTGTACATTACTACATGAGCAAGTTAATCTGTTTCCCAAGCAAACTAATCGCACATATAACAACGCACTATCGTCACGTTAAAGGAAGTAGTCAAGTTTGGGAAGTCCGGGACGTTCTGGCAAATTTTACTAAACTCTGCATGAATAAAGAAACTACATGTTAAATGTCAAAATATTATTTAAAATCAAATTTGCAACATGACAAGACATTAACAAAAGTACAAAATACAAATATTGATAAGATATCTATACTATTACAAAATAATATATAAAATACAGTACAGCACTCACTAACGATAGTGCTATCGGGTAGGTACCTGTAAGCATAGCATGCCTCAAGTGACCCCTATCAATAACTACCCTACAAATAACCTACATTTATAGCACAAATAAACTAAGGAAATCGCAAAAGTAAGCAATTGATACTATCGACAATGAATACATATAATATAAAGACAAATAATTGCAAAATATGAAGTAACAACAGATTTAAACAAAGAGTACTCTTTTAACAAGAACAATAAATTTAAAAAAATCATCAATATTAATATTAATAATAGAACAAGAAAAAGAAAATGATAAACAATAAATACAGACAAAAAACAATAAATACAGACAAAAAGTAAGCAGAGGTTATACAAGAAACTTCAAGTTAAAATTGCTTGATTAAAATTATTGATGTCAAATTTTAGAATACAGTCACAATAATTGACCCTAAAAAGATTAAATTTATGGAACAATTTACTTGCCTCAAAGGCGGAAACAAAATTAGGTCTACTACCATCACCCTCCTGCCCGTCCTCCCTTTTTCCCATTTCCCTCGTTCATTTAACTAAATTATAATTATCATTTCCCAAAAAAACACTGATTGTCAGGAACTAAATACTCATATTGATAGTATTCTTCTGCTCTCACTTGGAAGGACCATATTACCAGTCTTGCTAAGGCAGCCTTCCAGAAACTGGGTGTGCTCAACCGCCTTAAAAGGTTCTTTAGCCCTGCGCAGCTTCTGGCTCTGTACAGGAGCACAGTGCGTCCTTGTATTGAGTATTGTTCACATGTGTGGGGAGGATCCTCTCACACTGCACTCCTAGACAAAGTAGAAAGTAAGGCCTCTCGTATCATTAACTCCTGCCCACTCACCAACTCTCTGCAATCTCTCTTCGCTGCAATGTTGCATCTCTCGCTATTCTATCGCTACTACAATAATCAGTGTTCCTCAGAGCTTTCCCAGTGTATACCACCTCCTATATGTAGAGTACGTAGTACCCGTCTTACAACACAATCCCACCCCTACTCTGTGCAACTCTCCAACCCAAGAGTGAAATGCTATTCTCAGTCTTTTTTCTATTCAACTGCTCAGCTCTGGAACTCTCTCCCAGAATCAGACTTTGCCCCTTCCTATGACTTAAATTTGTTCAAACTCTGTGCGTCCAGGCATTTTGGCTCGAACGTCCCTTGATTTTGGCCCTGTCACTCTTTCAACTCTGGAGGAGGCACTCGCTACAGGCAGTTCTGCCTTTTGTCTCTCTCACATAGGAACAAAAAAAAAGTACGAACCTAAGGAGCTTATAAGGTACAATACTTGAATTTGTCTTTTGCATCACAGAAATACAATGATATCGGGTCTCTCTGGGCAATAAAAACTGCTGTAGTGTCTGCTAATCTTATCTTTTTGTTCGATTTGCTTGTAGCCTCAAAACTTTCAGATATTATTTTTTATCTTAAAATGGTATTAAAGATTCATCAAGAGTTGTATAAAGTTATTTAATGTATTTTGTGACAATTTTATTTGTCTCTTCCTATGCAGGCTTATTATTCTATTAAGGGTACTTCACACAGTCAGGAATGCGAGCTAGAATCACTAGGAGTAATGACTCCTGTTGATTCCTGGGAATACGACCGCGAGTGTCTGAAATTCCCTGTGCACTCACAACACCGTAGGAGCCAGCGAGAGTGTACCTGCGAATCACTGGGAGTCACTGGGAGTCACCAGGAATCACCGGGATAAAACCGGGAATGAAGTGGGAGTTATTGAAAAGTTGAAAATTAAAAGGTACATCACACAGTCAGGAATGCGAGCTAGAATCACTAGGAGAAGCTGAATATTCGGATTCCTGGGCCTATTTGCGGTGAAAATCGATGACTCCTAGTGACTCCTGTTAGACTCCCAGTGACTCCAAACCAGTCCCGGGCGATTGGCCCTGTCCGACAAAATTTTCACCGTGTTTAACCCTAGTCTAGCGGGGTGTTTTGGCCTATTTTGGGCATATTCAGGCCCTCCTGAATGATCAATCAAGTATCTGCATGAAAAGAAATGTATTCAGCAAAAAACTAGGCGCTAAAAGCTTCAAAATGAGACCAGAACGAGCTACGTAGCACTCGTGGTTCTCATGCAGTGGTGCCACCAACATGGGAGTTTAGCGTATAGCGGCATATTTTTTCCCACTACGCTCACTAATGGTAACACTGCCGTCCTCTCGAGAACAGAGGGAGCGTGAGTCAGTGGGTGGCGGTAAGCCCTGGGTGTCGGACGTGTGGCCTGCTGCGCTCCCGGCCATTTGCACTCGATTTTAACCCTTTAAAAGCCTTAATAATGCTCCTAACTTGCTGCAAATTGGTGCATGACTTAAGTCGAGCGCCGCTCTTTAAGAGTTAAAGTTCTCGCCGCGAGTCGAACCACGCCCAGTGACTCCCAGTGATACCCCAGTGACTCCCAGTGAGTCCTGGTGATTCTGGTGAGAACTGAAACTGAAACCGAAACCTGTCCGCGAATCAGATACGTATCACCGAGAATCACCAGGACTCACTGGGGAATCACTGGGAGTCACCAGGTATCACTGGAAATGGTCCGAATCGCGGCGAGAACTTTAAACACGGTGAACATTTTGTCGGACAGGGCTAATCGCCCGCAACTGGTTTGGAGTCACTGGGAGCCTAACAGGAGTCACTAGGAGTCATCGATTTTCAACGCAAATAGGCCCAGGAATCCGAATTTTCAGCTACTCCCAGTGATTCTAGCTCGCATTCCCCTTTAACCCTTGTCTAGCGGGGGGTTTTGGGCTTATTTGGGCATATTCAGGCCCTCCTGAATGATAAATCAAGTATCTGCATGAAAAAAAAAATATTTAGCAAAAAACTAGGTGCTAAAAGCTTCAAAATGAGACCAGAACGAGCTATGTAGCACTCGTGGTTCTCATACAGTGATACCAGTAACATGGGAGTTTAGCGTACAGCGGCATATTTTTCCAAGCTATGCTCACTACTGGCTACACTGCCGGCCTCTCGAGAACACAGGGAACATGAGTTAATGGGTGGCGGTAAGCCCTGGGAGTCGGCTGTCTGGCCCGCTGCGCTCCCGGCCATTTGCACTCGATTTTAACCCTTTAAAAGCCTTAATAATGCTCCTAACTTGCTGCAAATTGGAGCCGGACTTAAGTCCGGCCCCGATCTTTAAGGGTTATGGGTACTTCACACAGTCAGGAATGCGAGCTAGAATCACTAGGAGTAATGATTCCTGGTGATTCCTGGGAATACGACCGCGAATGTCTGCAATTCCCTGTGCACTCACAACACCGTAGGAACCAGTGGGAGTGTACCTGTGAATCACTGGGAGTCACTGGGAATCACCAGGAATCACCGGGATAAAACCAGGAATGAAGTGGGAGTTATTGAAAAGTTGAACATTTCGGATTACTGTAATATACGAGTCGATAGGAGTAATATAGGAATCACTGGGAATTAGATAGGAGTCACTGGGAGTCACCGAGCATCACTGGGATTTGTTAGGAATGAAATGCGAGTATGCCAGGCATGGCCCCCATTGTGCACAGCCCCTATATAAGGGGCCCCCAAGCAGTGCCAAGCCACATGCACACTCACCACCGACCCACGGACACTATAACTACAGTCCTCTAATATCGTCATTAAGTATTATGAATGTATTCATACATCATTACAGACATTAATATAATACGATAAGTCTGTATTATTATGTACCGTAGGGTCATAATATCAATGCTTACTATACTTTAAGAAACAAATATATATAAACTATTGTTTAAATAGTGGATAGTTAATCCTTCCCACCTTTTTGTTTTCATTCGTTACCGAGTTCTGTAATATTTCATACGATTACCTAATATAGGTAACACTTATAGGTTGTGTTAGTTTGCTTTGGTTAGCTCAGGGGAGTTGCAGAACTTCTAGATTATTAACCGGCTACTACAACGGCCCCTAAACAACCAAGCCATGATTTCGCTGGCTCAAAGTCTACCCCGGCGTCTACAACGCCCCTCGAAGTAGTAATCCAAACTCCACTCTCCACCACCAAACGAACTTGACATTTCAAAACACATACAAACACGTCTCCACCACTTTCGTTATGTTAGGTAAGGGGAGTTGCATAACTTGTAGACTACAAGTAGGGTATTGTAACATTGACCATACATTGTTCACATTATTAATTACCTCACCTACCGTAATTTCCTTCTCTACACACTATCACTAGGTGAATACAATGTCTTGTTGGAAATTGTACATCCAGTGTGAGGCTCCAGGCATGTGTTTGACCTTATAATTGACATTAATTTGTCCTCAAGTATGTCTCTTGTAGGCTATAACTACAGTCCTCTAATATCATCATTAAGTACAATGACTGTATTCATACATCATTACAACCATTAATATAATACGATAAGTCTGTATTATTATGTACCGTAAGGTCATGATATCAAAGCTTACTATACTTTACGAAAAAAATATATTTAAACTATTGTCTAAATACTGGATAGTTAATCCTTCCCACCTTCTTGTGTTCATTCGTTACCGAGTTCTGTAATATTTCATACGATTACCTAAAATAGGTAACACTTATAGGTTGCTTAGGTTAGGTCAGGGGAGGTGCAGAACT
>JBAKBP010034879.1:0-20187 GCA_037953745.1 Lithodes maja | reverse complement strand
GGGAGAGAGAGGTTGGAGAGGAAAGGTTAGGGGAGGTGGATATTTGCCGGGGGGGGGGGGGGGGGGAGGTTTTCGACGAATGAGGGGGGAGTTGGTGGAGGAAGGTGATTTTGTTTTGTGGAATTTGTTCTTGTTTTGGTAAGTCTCTTAATTCTGTGATACGTTGGGAGTCGTGGTTGGGGTGAGGTATTGGATTGTAGTTCGTAGTGACATGACTTGGTGGGTTTTGTTTGTGAGCTGGAGGAGGTTGATGTTGGAAGTGGTGTCTGATGGGGGGGCTTTGGGTAGGGGTGGAGGTGGTGTGATTTCTGGTTTGGTATTAGGTGGATGGGGGGTTCGAGGGGTGTGTTGGCGGAATTTTTTGGGGGGATGTGTGGGTGGCTTGGGGGGTGGGGCAGGGGAGGGCTGGGGGGTGGGATGTAAGGCATTGATGGGGTCGGAACCATTAGGTAGGGATTGGTGATGGGTGTGGCCAGGTTGTGGTTGGGGCCGGGTTCGAGGGATGGGGATGGTGTTTCAAGAGGTTTGTATATGCGTATGAAATGGTTTCGCATTGTTCGGGTTTCTCCATGATAGTTGATGGAGGTTTGGTAGGCGTTTGGGACATGAGATACCATATATAGGCCTACGTAACGCGGGCCTAGTTTATTATGACTGGTAGCTTGGCCACCATTATGGTGTCGTGGATGGCGAAGGGGCTTATGTCGTTTATGGCGTCGTGTTTGGTGTCCTGGCACATTTGGGCGGTATGAAGAGTGTTCTTTAATTGCTGTAAGGGATCAAGGGTGAACTATGTTGTGGATGGTGTGGCCTGGTGGTAAAAGGGTAGTAGGAGGGGGGCTGTTCCATACACTCTTTCGTGAGGGGAGATGCCATCTTCTTTCGGGCAAGTGTTCATTCCCCATTGTATCATCTTAATTTGGGAGGGCCAGTCTGAGGTGTTTAAAGCTATCATCCTGGTGCGTAGTTGGTTGTTGATGGTGCGGTGGCTTCTTTCACAGACTGCGTTGCCTTGGGGCCAGTAGGGGGAGGAGTGTTTGGATATTATGCCACATAGCTTGGTGAACTCTTCCAAAATTTGTCCTTTAAATTCGGGGGCATTGTCGGATAGGAGTGAAAGGGGTATTCCGAACACGGGCAATATCTCGGTGGCTAATAATGTGGCAATGGTAGATGCTGTATGGTCGGAAGTTGAGCAGGCGATCAGGAACCTGGAGTATATGTCGACGAAGGTGACGATGTACCGTTTGTTGTGGCTAACGGGAAAAGGTCCCATGATGTCCAGGGAGAGTGTTTGGAATGGCTTCTGGGCGGAGATGATGCCGGAGGGTCCTGCGGTGCTGCACCTGTCTTTGCCAAGTGCACACGGTTTGCAAGATTCGGTGACCTTCTTTGCAATTCCGGAGGAGTTCGTGGTCCAGTATTGGTCCTGGAAAATCTTTAGCATCTTGCTTTGTCCTAAGTGGATCCCGTTTCCCTCATGGATTGTAATCATGTATTCTTGAGCGACATTTGGTTCGACGAAAATGTGTCCGAAGTCTGTGGTTAATTGGTCACCCCAGCTGGTTAGTTGGGAGAGGATCTGTTTGGGGATCCATTTTGGCTTGATTTTCCTTTGCCAGGATTGGAGTAGGGTAGGTGGTATTGGGGTGGGGTCGGGGCGGATGGAGGTGTTGACGAGGTCCGTGTGTTGGAGGGCTGCTAGATTGGTGGGTAAGTCTTCGGGTACAGGGAGGCGGGAGAGTGCATCGGCGTTGGTGTGGAGTTTTCCGGTGCGGTAGTGGATGGCGAAGTCGTATTCTTCCAGGGTTTCCCTCCAACGTACCAATAATGCCGAGTTTGTCTCACATTTTCTTAGCCATTGCAAGCTCTGGTGGTCCGTAATAATGTCTAATTTGGCGCCCAGCACGAAGGATCGGAAATTATTTAAGGCCCAAATTATTCCGAGGCATTCACTCTTGGTGGCGGCATAATTTTGCTGCGCGGTGTTTAAGGTGGATCTAGCATAAGCAATTACGTGTTCTGATCCATCTCGGACCTGGGCCAGGACAGCTCCAATGGCATACAGAGACACGTCCGTGTATAGACGGAAAGACCGTTGGTAATCTGGGAAGGCGACGGTGGGGATTTTACCAATCTCTCTTTCAGAGTTTCGAAGGCCCAGTGTCTTTCGGGGGCCAGGAAACCTCGGTGCCTTGGTGTGTGAGTTGGTGCAGGGGTCTGGCAATGTCGGCAAAATGTGGGACGAAGCGTCTGTAGTAGGTGGCTAGCCCCAGGAAGGAGCGTACCCCTTTTACTGTAGTGGAAGGCTGTTGACCTTGGATGGCGGAGAGTTTCTTGGGGTCGGGAGAGATGCCTTGGGCGGAAATTACGTGTCCTAAAAATCCTACGGTGTTCTTAGCCATTTCGCATTTAGAGGGGTTGAGTTTTAGTCCGGCATCTCTGATGCGGTGTAATACTTGTCGTAGTCGGTGGAGGTGGTCGGACCATGTTGCGGAGTAAACAATGACAACGTCCAAATAGGCCAGGCAGGTTTCCCAGGTCAGTACCTTTAACACGGACTCCATGAGGCGGGAGAATGTTGCTGGGCCGTTACATAGGCCAAAAGGTAAGACATTAAACTCGTATAAATGTCCTCCGCTGGTGGAGAAGGCTGTTTTTTGTTGATGTTCGGGCTTGATGGGGACTTGCCAGTATCCGGCTTGTAGGTCTAAGGTGGTGAACCATTTGGATCCGTGAAGGGAGTCGAGGGAGTCATCGATCCTGGGTAAGGGCGTTGCATCTTTGATAGTGGCGTCGTTTAGCCTACGGTAGTCGACACAGAACCTGGTGGAGCCATCTCTCTTCTTCACGAATACTACGGGCGATGACCAAGGACTGACAGAAGGCGTGGCAATGCCGGCATCCAACATCTCTTGAACCTGTTGGTCTTCCTCTTGGCGCTGGAGTGGATTTTTTCTGAGGGAGGGTTGTCGTATTGGGGGACCCGTGGTATGAATGGCGTGTTGTTCCAGGTTTGTTCGTCCTATTTCCGTTGGGGTCTGGGCGAACACATCACGAAAATCATGTAGCAATTGTTGCATATGGCGCTGTTGCATGGGGGTTAAGGAATCTGGAATGGTGGGTAATATAGGATTTTCGGTGGGGTTTACCTGAGGAGTGACAACCTCGTCAAAAGTTTCGAGGTTGTCGATGATTAAACCTTTGGGTAAAGTTAGTACATCGTCTGAAATATTGGCAATTAGAATGGTATTCTGTTGGGAAGACAATATGGCAGATTGGATTATACATCGGTTTTGGCTTATGGAGGAGGTAGAGGGGGTTAAAATCATAGCGTCTTGGGGTATAGGTCTAAGGGGCACCCATTTTTGATGGTTGGGGGGAATGGTAACTTGGTTTTGGATCATAGCGGGACTCATAATAGTCAGAGGAGGTGATTTTTGTTCTGACTGGCTCCAGATAGACTATGAATATGGCATGTCGAGGGTGGCAGGCGACAGTTTGGGGGGGGGGGGGGGGGGCATGAGAGGTGCCTCAAGTTCTTCTATTCTAGGGGGGGGGATTTTTTTTTTTTTTCTTTTGGGGATTTGTTTGGAAACTTGCCTTTTGTTGGGGGTGCTGTTGGTTCATGGATTGGTTAGTTATGGGTGAGGGGTTAGGTTGATGTTTTGGTTTTGCGAGATGAGGTGCGGCTGACTTAAGTTTAGGTTTCACTTTCCTATGTCCTTGGCTGGGGTTCGGGCGGGTGGTGGGGGGCTGTTTTGTGTTTTATTTTGTATTTTTAACGTGATCAGGCGTTGGCCACAATCAACTTGGGCTTGCAACTTGTGAAGGAGATCGAGCCCTAAGTACCCATCATAATGCTGACAATCTGAGTGAAAATTACGAAGGGGTGATAGCAATTTGCGTAAAGTGCTGGGGTGGTCACATGCAAAGGATAAGTTTCTCCCCTGACATATAGGGGTGTGTCCCCGGCACTGATTAGCCTAGACTTGGTTGTTTGTACCTCGCCGAACTTCTTATGGTGTTGGTCGTAAAATGAGCCGAATATGCATGATCGGGAAGCGCCGGTATCTATGAGTAAACGGACAGGAATTCCCTGAAGTTGTGCAAGGTGGTAAATGGGGGGTGATCGGTCATTTATGGTGTCCCCCGCCGAAGACATCGTAGGCGGGGGAAGATTTAAAAATCCGGGGGTCTGCTTTGGACTCTCCCAGGATTTCCTCTGTTTCTTGGTCAGTTTCGAGGTGAGCAACGTCCTCGTTATCGAGGTCTTGGACCTCCTCATCCCAGATTTTCTCTTCCTCATAGGCAGAGATGCGAGGTTGGACGGTGCGATTTTTGGCGTAATCTCTGATGTCATGAAGAACACATTTGTGATTACAGGCAGGGAAATCATAAGGGTTGATAATAACAAGAGTGGGGTTCTTACTTTTGTTGTTGTTGTAGGCCTGGTTTTTGTTGTACACTCGGTGGATGGGGTTGGGGTTGAGCCTGGGTCTGCTGGGTTGAGGTTTGCCCGAGTGGTACGTGGGTTTGGTGGTCACTGGTCGGGTCGTGCTCTGGGGGTGGGTGGTGAACCTTTTGATGGCGGAAAAGGTGTTAGTTTTCTGGGGATGCACCGCGAGGATTCTACTGATGGTGATCAGATCGTGTTGGAAACCAACAGGGTCGTGCACGGCAAAATATTTGCGAACTGCAGAGGGCAACGCTTGAACGAGATTCACCAGAATGTGTTGATCTAGTTGAATTTTGGGGAGAGTGGGGAAAGCAGATTTGATTTGTTGAGAAATAGAAGCTAAGGTGGCGTCTAGATTACCTTCGTACTTTATGTCCTTAATGCGGGCATGGGCGACGAAGATGCCTAATGAGGGCTTAATGGCCTCGATAACTATGGGCCGGAACTGGTCCCAAGTGAGTGTGGGGTTAACTTGTGATACAACGAGGGAAACTGCTTTTCCCAGGTGCGTTAACAGTACGGCGATTTTTTCTCGGTCCGTATTATACGCCAAGTCTAACACTGGTTTTACAATGTCCATGTATGTTTCGATTTCGTATGTGTTCCCATCGTATTTTGGAATGGGGATATGCGAGCAAACTGCGGCCATATTTGCGATGCTACAATTCTTCTATTGTTTAGCAATATGAAATGCAATGGAATCTTCTATCCGAATCAAGAACCACCGCTGCCGCCAATGTTATGCCCTGATTTTTATTCAGGATTAACGATTGCGTAGGTGAGTTCTGCAAGACTGGAATATCCGGTTTCAGGTACATACATATCAGGAATCAATAGAACACATAAATATAACTTCAGAATGTAGTTTGTAATACAGCTTTATTTAATTACACACTCACGGTATAGAAAAAGAATCAATTCACTTTGGAAAACATAGGTAGGAGTAATATGTTCAGTAGGAAGCTTGGTCTTTCAATTCTCCTAGCACAAACGTGACTCTGGATGGAGTGTGCACTGCCACTTCCAACACTCGGGTATTATTCTTCTGAGATAAGGACAAGATACAAGATGAGAAGAAAGTCACTCGAGGGGGCACTGGTTAAAGTCTCACAGTATCTAGTAAGGGTCATTGATTATACCTAAGGTCGAGTTATTTTATTTAGATGTTGGCTAACGTCAGGTTTCAACTTCACAAGATCTGTCGGAGTAATTAGACAACTAGAATTGTATACTTTTCAACTGTTAATGCATGTGTTGGAGTTCGTTACTGAGATTAATTCACTTTACGACCTATCCCGTAAGCTTTTTTGATCTCAGAATATCTGTGGTAAACTATCAATGGAAGTTAAATATTACTAAGCTATAATGAATCAAATAAAATCAATCTAAATGAAAACTACTCTATATCTAAATTGAATTCAATCTGAAACAAGCTAATTTATATCCAAAGGTCTCACATAACAAATGTATATATAGGGTAAGGTTATAAGGGTTAATATTAGCCAGGAATTAACTCACCAATAGTTCCACGTGGCAATGAGGCAAGGGAGAACGTTTTATCCAATATGGCGGTGGACAATGGGGAACGAGACTTCGGTCCCAAGACTCAAGTCAAGTTAAAGAAAGAATAAATGATTACATGGGAATGGACATGATTATTATAATTTATGCTTATCTATCAGTCAGTCATGATGTCGATGAGAGCGTCGTGATGGTGTAGCTGAGTGTATGTGTATTGTGATTACAGGCACAAAAGCACGATCAACTGAGGGCGGAAAATTAGATGTTAACTGGTTGGTGTTCGTGAAGGCTCTGGCGTACCTCCAAAGCACACCTTGCTGCCTTGGCAAACCGCCAGGAGCCCAAATTATCGTACCGCATTTAGGTTGCTCTATACGATAAATTATATTAATATATAAGATAAATTCATATATACTACATAAGACCATGGCAATGTTGCTTAATAGCATATTAGGCCTTTTATAACTTAACTTATTTACAATCTTATAATATACGATCTACTCGTCCTACGTCGTGCTGTAGGAGAGATCGTGACGTCACAGAGACATAAGAGATCACAAAAGAGTCATATTCTATCGTATTTATACGATACACTCCCCCCACAAAAAAGACCTGAACCCCACCTTAAACCTAAAGTTGCCCAGAGGCTATCTTCTGACGCCACAAGTCGACGGCGCCAGCAGCAGCGCATCTGGGACGCGTCCCGGTCCGAGAATGATCACCATCAGTAAGAGGTGAGTCGTTCCTTTGAGAATCCTCGGACCCAGCAATAACAGGTGGAGCTTCAGATTGCAATGCGGAATAGAGCTCCAAAGCGTACAAACGTGCGATAGGACGAACAGTAGTTCCAGTGGCTGTCTTCAATAGCGCCACCCGCTCTACAGAGTCTGCCCCCTTGTATACCTCCAATACGCGGCCTAATTTCCAGTATAAACGAGGACTATCTTCTTTAATTAAAACAACTTCACCAACTGTAGGTGCCGTTGGTCTACCAGAGGGAGTAACACTCCTTTCCCTCAATGCTAGCAGATATTCACTAATCCACCGTTTCCTAAAATCCTCGATTATCCTGGATATATACTGGTATCTCTTAGACACCGCTACCTCAGAGTACAACGAGGGATCCTCTAACTCTACTATGGACTGAAAATCAGATGGAAACGCAGTCAATGGTTTTCCATATAGCAAGTGAGCTGGCGTTAATGGTAGTGGTTCTTGCAGGTCGGTGTACACAAATGTAAGCGGGCGATCATTCACGACTGCCTCTATCTCTGTGAGGACTGTCGTCAACTCACTTTTCTTTAATAGAGCACGTCCTACAACCGCTCTTAGTCCTGACTTTACTATGCCGACACATCGTTCCCACATTCCACCAAACCAAGGTGCCTTAACTGGAATGAACCTCCATTCGCACTTCTTCTCTCCCAAAAAAGTGATGATAGCAGGATCACTACTCATATCCTTTAGATATTTTGATGCTTGGACATAAGTGGGAGCATTGTCGCTAAGAATGAGTTGAGGGAATGAACGACGGGCACAAAACCGTCTAAACGCCAGCATAAATTCTTCGCTAGACATATTATCACATAGTTCTAGGTGTACCGCTCGAGACGTCGCACAGGTAAACAATAATATATAAACCTTCTCACTCTCCCTCGTCTTCAATGCCCCTGTGTAATCTAATCCTACCGCTTGGAAAGGTTCTACGTGCTTTACACGGCATTCAGGTAGAGGTGGAGCTGGTCCAGTTGCATATGGTTTACCCTTTAGTCTCTGGCATATTACACACTTTCTCACTACGCGTCGAGCTACTTGTCGAACTCTGGGTATCCACCATGTGAGACGTAAATTTGATATAATATGACATACTCCGTAGTGTTTTACTTCCCTATGTGCACGTATGATCAATAGATCAGTAACGTGATGTCTTGTTGGCATAAGTATAGGTCGGTTTGTGCCGTCTGGTACACCCGACCACTTCAGGCGACCCTCACACCTGATGAGGCCATTGTCTAGGTGCAACCGTAGTTGACGCACTATATTAGGCATTAATGTCTTATTCGAGCTTTTCAAGGATTCTAATTCATTGGAAAAGGTTTCTACTTGAACCCACTTGATCAAAGTTACTTCAGCTGCTTTAAATTCACGAGCATCAATGTTGTGACCCCTGTTGCAGAGTTGGCCCGTTACTTTAAGCTTGAGATTGGATACATATCGCAACACCCAAGCTACAACTCTGACTAGTTTATTATAGTCACCGAATCTTGCCCACTTCATGATAGGACCCGGTGGCTCATTTGGTTGGGCTGTAACTGCCACTGTTTCCAGTGGCAGAAGTCCCTCACCAACAGCATGCCATATCGTCCATTCACTTTCATGGAGCAGCCACTTTGGACCATGCCACCACAATTCGGACTTCATTAACTGGCTAGCCGTTATACCCCTAGTTATGAGATCACTAGGGTTTTCCTTTGTATTTACATAATGATAAGCAACGTCTGGCAAAAGGGCTCTAATCTCATCTACCCTATTCCGCACATAAACTGGCAGAGACTTCTTGCTATGTATCCAGTTGAGTGCGACCTGACTATCGCACCATACATGAACGATTTCAATATTTAATTCGCTCTCGTATGCTGCGCGTACATGTTGCACCAGACGTGCTAATAGCAGCATGGCAGTCAATTCCATTTTAGGGATAGTTACCTTTTTAACCGGGGCTACCTTGGCCCGGGCTGTAACTAAATGTGCCCCAAATGAAGTAACAACATATATGGCTACCCCGTATGCCGTGGCGCTAGCATCGCAAAACGTGTGTAACGTAACGTCACCGAACGCCGCCACTTTACGAGGTATAGGTTTAGTACATAGGATGGCATATTCATTCAACAGCAATGTCCCTTGGTCATTCAGGTCCTCAGGCAAACTGTCATCCCATCCTATTTTACGTCTCCAAACTTCCTGCATTAGAATCCTAGCTCTTATGGTAACAGGTAATGCTAGACCCAAAGGATCAAAAAATTGCGCAACTTTGCTCAACAGACTTCTTTTGGTGTGCGCTCCTGTCTGCTGAGCAAAAGACCTTGTTTGAAAAGTTAGTATGTCATGTTTAGGTTGCCAGATCATCCCCAAATTTCTGGACTTTTCCTGGTTAAGAGATGCCGTACCATCCACTTGTATTAAACTCTGAAGATCTTCACTATTAGTAACCCACTCGCGGAGAAATAGATGTGCATCCGCAAACAATCTGCGTGCTTGCCAGTATGCATATAACAAATCATTTTGACTATCGCTAGTACCCTGCAAATTGTCAATGTATAATCCGCGAGATAGTTTACTTGTGTCCTCATGAGTGTCCGCTAGATGTTTTCTGATTGTGGCATTTAACAAAAAATGCGAGCAAGTGGCCCCAAAGAGTACAACCCGAAAACGGTATATTATGATGGGACTTTCAGAGTCGCTAATGTCGCCGAACCAAAGAAAGCGGGTAACATCTCTATCTTCCTCCCTTAGCTTGACCATCAAGAATGCCTTCTCGATGTCACTGGTATAGGCATACTTCCCCAGCCTAAACCGCAATAGATGTTGGGACAGGTCCGACACCATGGACGGACCTGTCAACAGGCAGTCATTTAGACTGGGTTGTTGTCCTTGGTGGGCAGAACAGTCATACACCACCCGTATTGGTGTGGTGACGCTGTCTTTCTTTACCCCATGATGGGCCAGATAGTGAACCCTACCCTTCTTACACGGTTCCCTGACATCGACTCTCTCTATAAAGCCCCTATCCTCATAACTCCGAAATACATCGTCATACGCCTGGCGCGTGCTCGGTTCGTTAGACAATTTCCGCTGCAATGCGCGCAAGCGACCTAATGCCAAACCATAGTTGGTAGGCAGGCTTATCTCACTGTTCTTCCAGGGTAAACTAACTTTATATTGCTTGTCTGAGGCACAGTAGCACACAGACTCGTCAAACCTTTGTAGCGCAACTTCCGAGTCATAATCAGTCTCCATAGGATTAATGCCTATGTGATCCAATCTCCACAGTCGTTCCAGGTCGAACTCGGCAGCCATCTTAGGGTCACTAGGTTGGGAATCCTCCCTTCCCAACTCCTCTGCCGCGGTTACATTGACTCTATATATCGAGACCGTGTCGACCAGGACCTTTGACTGTGTAGTATGCACCTTTCCGCTCATGCAGTATCCAAATTTAGTGGGGATTAAAACTACACCACACATCTTTTTAAATCCAGGGTATACTACTTCATAATAATGATCTACACCAAGTAGAACATGCACCTCACTCTGATTTCCCATGGGATCTGACAAGTTAACCCCTTTGCTACGTAATGCGTGTTCCACCTTCTTCACACCCACAGATACATATTCTGGTAGGGTGTCTACTACGATACAAGTCATAAAGTACCGGTTTTTACGATAGAAATATGAAATCTCCGCTATCTCGTAGTCTTGTTTATCAGTAACCCCTGTGAAGCCCTGTAATCGAAGAGTCTCAGCTCCTACGATTCGGTGCTTCAATCCCACTAGTACGGACCTCTTTATAAAGGAACGTTGAGATCCTTGATCTAGAAGTACCCGACAAACTTTGTTACTGTCATTACCTTCCATGGGAATCTGTATTGTGGGCAATATAGTGGTGTCTTGCGTGCTACCTAGTGTCACAGTTGTAGTACCCTCATTTTTGACGTCTTTGACTTTATCCGCTGTAGGACACAACTTATCAAAGTGATGTCCTTTGCAGTGCCGACAGGGCCTTAAGTATGTAGCAGTACATTGTCCCTGCTTACCATGTTCCCCACTTAGACAACCTACACATAGCTTCAATCTTTTCGCCTGTGCTAGTTTTGTCTCATTTGTTGGGTATTTTATGCAGAAACTCCATTTATGTTTGTTGTTACATAGCTTACATAGAATCTGAGCAGGTTTCTTATACACACCCTCTTTCTTTACTTTAGTCCCCACTGTCATGCTTATTGTTCCCCTCTTCTCCACATTCTCACTCCCTCCCGACACATACATTCTCCCTTTGTTCAACTGTAGATTATTGATCTCCTTGCTGAACTGAGTTTTGAACTCCCCCAGTTCAAATGATCTTACCTTATCAAGTATTGCCATAGGAAGCTTCTGCCGCAAGATAATGACTATCATTTCCTGCGTGGTAATCCCTAGGGTGTCTAGCGATCGAGTATGGCACTCCATATTTGCCCTGAAGTTTGTCAACTCATCAACCTTGTACTGTGGTTCTGCGAGCCCCAACAAGGCAACGACATGGGCCATTTTCAACTGCTCTCTATCCCCGTATGTGGACTCTAATAAGTGTACCGCTTCAAGATAACTACCACCCACTACTGCAAAACCCTCTATTAATTGTAAGGCCTCTCCTTCCATTTGTCCCTTCAGATAGTAAAACTTGCAGACATTATCCAAAGAGGATTCATGAACCGCAGATCGAAACACGTCCCAGAAAGCTAACCACTCGGTTAACTTGCCCCCAAATGTAGGAAGATTGAGCTTTGGGAGGTGTACAGTCTGTTTTGGGTCAGCCCTTCTATGGGCCTCATTATCGCCTCCCTTCTTACTTGTGACAGCACGCTGTAATAGGCGCTTCGCTCTAAAGACAGGTTCGTCATAGAGGGCGCGATTATCACACTCTGTAATTATCTCTTCCTCCTCTATCATGTCAGCCACAATCACCTCACTCAGAGCCGTAATACGACCGTGGGTAGCCTGGACGTTATCTAATCTGGCCTCCAATTCCTCTAGATCAGCAGTAGTGATGAAAGTGTTTAAGTCCACTATTAGCCTATTTAATACTCCCCGAAGTCCCGCCCTTTGATTTTTAGGGGCTTTGATCAGCACCCCACTAGACGGTGTCTCTTTATCGTTTTTATCCATTTTGCATGCGAGCCTATAGGCTATGTATCTAAATGTTACGTTACAAAAACAACGGCCAAATAATAGTCTATCTAAGAGACGCCAACCGGCGGACTTCTATGTTATGGAGAAAAAATAGTACACTAAATAGCAATACCTACTAATGGATCATATTGAACAAGAAAAAATGTTAGGTCAGGTCATAATAGTCACAGGAAGTCCGAAACGGAAAAGAAAATTACTGGGGAAAGATGATGGGTGGGATGCAGGACTTAGGCAGGCACAACGATGTGACCCTGCATTCCGGCTCTAACCATCGCTTGGCTAGCCTTGCCAGTTTATCATAAGAGTTGTTCCTGCATCCTGTTATATGTCCCCTTGTTCATTGCCTTAAAATCCCTTACTGGTAGCTAATTCCCGGGTCTGGGCACCAATGTGGTAAACTATCAATGGAAGTTAAATATTACTAAGCTATAATGAATCAAATAAAATCAATCTAAATGAAAACTACTCTATATCTAAATTGAATTCAATCTGAAACAAGCTAATTTATATCCAAAGGTCTCACATAACAAATGTATATATATAGGGTAAGGTTATAAGGGTTAATATTAGCCAGGAATTAACTCACCAATAGTTCCACGTGGCAATGAGGCAAGGGAGAACGTTTTATCCAATATGGCGGTGGACAATGGGGAACGAGACTTCGGTCCCAAGACTCAAGTCAAGTTAAAGAAAGAATAAATGATTACATGGGAATGGACATGATTATTATAATTTATGCTTATCTATCAGTCAGTCATGATGTCGATGAGAGCGTCGTGATGGTGTAGCTGAGTGTATGTGTATTGTGATTACAGGCACAAAAGCACGATCAACTGAGGGCGGAAAATTAGATGTTAACTGGTTGGTGTTCGTGAAGGCTCTGGCGTACCTCCAAAGCACACCTTGCTGCCTTGGCAAACCGCCAGGAGCCCAAATTATCGTACCGCATTTAGGTTGCTCTATACGATAAATTATATTAATATATAAGATAAATTCATATATACTACATAAGACCATGGCAATGTTGCTTAATTGCATATTAGGCCTTTTATAACTTAACTTATTTACAATCTTATAATATACGATCTACTCGTCCTACGTCGTGCTGTAGGAGAGATCGTGACGTCACAGAGACATAAGAGATCACAAAAGAGTCATATTCTATCGTATTTATACGATAATATCTATACCATAATATCCAATTTAGGAAGGGCTCGTTAAGTGGCTGAGGGTAAATATTGTCGTGGTAATTATCTCGTAATAACTTTTACTGGTACGACTTCTCGGGCAAGGAACAGGGAACTCTAGGGATCGAACTTGAAACACTCGTCACGGTTAGCGAATAACTTCAAAGTAAGCATAGGCAATTACAACGTTCTGGTGGTACAGTATCCGCACTGATATAAGGATAATGAATAGTGCACTGTTGGGTTATCTTCTTATAAACTCTATCTGATGTCGTCGGGGGCTTCTCGGCGACTCCGGGGCCGTCCAGGGGGTTCAGTTGTGTGGAGAAGTTACAGATGGGCCATCAACCGTTGATGAAGTTCCGTTAAGGTACTCTCGGGGCTAGGATTTTAAATGTTATGCTTCAGGCTGAGGCCGAAGTAGCATCCCATCGAACAAACGTAAGGAGAGTCTACTCAAGGACTCTGCTTAACTGTCTCTAATCCATATGAGAGGTTCAAAGAACTCAGGCGGTTTTACCCTTTTCGTCACACTCTCTGTGGGGTGCCACAGATGAGGTGTGCCAAGGATCTATTCTTGCTAAGCGCTCCTAAGAGTGTCTCACATAGACTCTTCTAACACAGCAGATCTTTCTACCATAGACCTTTGTGAGTTAAGTACAAGTTAGATGTCTAAAATAATAAAGTATTAAAAGGTAGGGATGCCTCCGCCTTTCAATAGTTCTATTAGGTTAGTTAAGACACTAGTAACAATAACTATATTAAATCCTGGGTGGCCAGAAATAATCAGTTATGGATATTTAGTTCTTGTTGCACTCAATATAAATGGTTATGAAACTCAAGAGGCAAGGGGGATACCAACAATGAGTCCTTAATCATTTATGTGGGGGTAGATATATATATTATTAACAGGTCTCTATATTAACCGGCGGGTTGCCACGATTAATAAGGATCCAGAAGAATATATATATATCAATGTCACTGATGTTATCACAGACTTCGGGGTGCCGCTCGTCTATCAGTAATCTTGAGTGGTGAGTGAAAACAGTCTTCAGTCAGAGCGGGTTGCGTTCGTCAAAAGCGATATTTGCACTTCCCCAGCTCTCCTCCTCTTGGCGTTTATATAGCCGGTTTTCCCGGTGTTGCCTGGGCTGGTGGTTGATGGTTTTTGTCATTGCTGGGCTGTTCAGTCAAGTGGCAGGGAAGTCTTCGTCTTCTAGGAGGAGCCTCACAGGGGGCTTACTTCAGGGAGCAAAGAGGAGGCGAATGCATAACTTTTGGGGCTGGGGCTAACAGGCTCTTCAAGTTGGCAAGATGGTGGAGTCGGGATGTTGCCTCGGCTGGGGGGGGGGGGGTTGGTCCTCTTTATCCTTTGGGGGTGGCTGTGCAGGGGGGTGCTGTGGAGTCATTGTCTGGCAATTAGCTTCTCATTCCCGGTGTTCTGGATTAGATAATAGTGTTAGTCTATACACCGGATATATAAGAATAAGTAATGGCAGGTGTGCTGGCAAGAGGCCCCTGTTGTGGGTTGTTGTTCGCGGAGGCTGGGGGAGGAGCACCTTGCCCGTAAAGGTCAGCTGGCTAATTGTCCGACTTTTATAAGTGAGTTACTTTTAAGGGAAGGACTGAAGGGGGGGGAGTGGGGAAGTGAACAGTTCTCTCGTTACCTGTAGGCCTCAGAAAATGAAATGACAAGTCCTGCAATACACTCAGGCGTGCCTGCACGCGTATACACGTGGTTGCTAACCAGAGGTACTCTGGTGGTCTCCTACATTGGGGTCGAGGGGGGGCGGAGCAGGCAGAAGTCCTTCCATGACCTGACACGGCTCGGCGGCCGGGCCTTCGAGTTAATTGGTTTGTTGTTGTCAGGCACATCTGGTTAAGGCTGGAAAATATCGAAATAGAACAAATACTGGCAAGGCGAGAGAGAGAGGGAAAAGATATAGGCAGAGATAGTGATTCAAGAAGGGTAGGATATGCGTAACCAGGGCGGCAGTGCAACTACCATTATATTACATTGATAGACGCTGGTGGTCACGTACCTGAGACAGACACAACGCAAGGAATTGTCGCTTCCGTTGGGTGGGCGAGGTCATCATCTAACTCTGGTACAGTTTGTACGCCGCTTGGTTACAAACGGAAAAAGATAGAGCCATGTGTACTGTTTATTTTGCAGAATCTCTCAGTAGATAAGGCTCCTGGTGCAGATGAAATTCCTCCAATAGTACTTAAGAATTGCTCCTTGGTGCTCGCTCCTGTATTGGCAAACATTTTCCGTCTGCGTACTCATACCTCATGCTTCCCAGTACCCTGGAAAGAAGCAAACATCCATCCAGTTCCTAAAAAAGGTGCCTCTTCAGATCCATCAAATTACAGACCAATAGCTATAACTTCCACTCTTGGTAAAGTCTTTGAAATTATATTAAATAATCACATAATTAAGCATCTTGAGAATAATAAATTAATCAGTGATGGGCAATATGGTTTTAGACGATGTCGATCAACTGCAGACATTCTTTGCCTTCTTACGCATCAAATCAACCAAGCTACAGACCAACATGGTGAAACACATACAATAGCACTGGATATATCAAAGGCATTTGATAGAGTCTGGCATCAATCCTTATTGTCGAAGATGTCACACTACGGCCTTGCATCATTAGTTCCACTAATTTCTTCTTATCTTCATAACAGAAAAATAAGTGTAATGGTAGATGGCCTTTATTCTCAATTTCACTCAATAAATGCTGGTGTTCCCCAGGGGATCAGTTTTGGCCCCAACTCTGTTCCTCATTCATATCAATGATCTCATATCTACCACTCATAATCCAATACATTCCTACGCAGATGACTCAACACTCCACAGTTCCTTCACATTTACCAATTCTTTCACCCAACCCGATCTTATAAATTCAAAAATAAACACTGCAATTTCTCTGAACCAGGACCTTTCTAGAATTAATGAATGGGGACAAAAGAATCTAGTTTCCTTTAATGCACAGAAAACCAAGTACATTCAATAATATTTTCTAACCGACAGAATCTCACTGACTCCCATATATTTTTTAATTATGTAAATATTCCCACTTCCCCTAGTATTGACATTCTCGGTGTAACATTAACTACTAACTTGAGCTGGACACATTATGTTAGAAGCATTGCTAAGAATGCCTCTAAAAAACTGGGACTCCTGTACAGAATACGAGAATTCTTCACTGACGAGCAGTTGGCCGTAATATATAAAAGTCATGTGCGTTCTCAGATGGATTACTGTTCACCTCTGTGGGATGGAAGTGGAGTGGTTGCATTGAGGCAGTTGGACAAAATTCAAAATAAAGCTATTAGATTAATAAATAAGCATGCAATCACACAGGACCTTCCTACATTATCCATACGAAGAAACGTTGCATCCCTTGCATTATTCTACAGATATTTTCACAGCAATTGTTCCGAGGAACTTGCTTCAATTGTGCCGCCTCTCCACATCTTTCCCCGTAGAACTAGGGCAGCTGAGAGCACCCATGAATTTACACTTTCTCCTCCACAATGCAGAACTTCTGCTTATCAGAATTCATTTATTCCCAGAGCTACTACTCTTTGGAATTCACTTCCCTCGAATTGCTTTCCACAAACTTACAATCTACAAATGTTTAAATTGAGTTGTTACAAAAAAAATATGAATGGAGGATGCCTTTAGGCACATGGACCTTTTTGTTTTATCTGTGTTTTTCCTGCCTCCGTTCATTGTCTCAAAAAAAAAAAAAAAAAAAAAAAATACTAGAAGGTGGTGTCTGACGAGATGTGTAGAAGGGGGTGTAGGACACTGGAAAAAGAAAACATGCATAATGGGTTACGTAACTCAAGGGTCAGTAGAGATACCGCGTGAGGTTATGGATCGGTAATGGTCAAGGGGGGGAACGACAAATAAGTGTCCCCGTGCTCCCTTACTTAGTTTAGGGTTAGTGGGTTAGTCAGTATTATGGGGTTAGTATGTTAATAAGGGAGAACAACGATTAGAAAGCATATAGGCTCCCAGTGAGTTCCGGGGTGGCCTAGGGTAACTGCAGAAGTCAATCTCGGAATTACTCCTCGGAATTTGTTAGGCTAATATTAGGGGGTTAGTATATTACGAACAGAAAAACAATAATAAAATCATATGGCTCCCAGTGAGTTACGGGGTGGCCTAGGTTAATTTCATAGTTCAATCCCGGAATTCTCCTCGGGATTCGTTAGTCTAATAATAGAGGGTTAGTACTAGAAAGGTTGGGAATGCACAACCTTTGAGAAGGGTTGGGAATATACAACCCTTGGGGAGGTTGGAGGTTGACGTCCGTGCGCGGCCATTTTGGGGTGAGTTGTCCCCGCGGTTTGTTGAGGGGGTAATTTTCCGGGGCTGGGCAAGGTGACCTTGGTTCGGGGATTGCTGCGGTGGTGCGGGGCCGCCCGCTCTCCTGTCGTCTTGGGTGAGTGTCCGTGTGTTTTTCTCGACCATGGTCCTCTGTGTTGTTTCGTTGTTGTTGTGTGGGTGTCTCAGTCGTCTGTTTGTGTCTCCTCGTCCTCCTTCACTCTTTTTCGTCTGTTCGTTTCCATGGGCGTGGTTGGAGGTTGTCGTCTGTGGTCGGCCATTTTTTGGAGTGGGTTGTCTCTGCTGGCTGATGAGGTGGTAATCTTCTTGGGCTGGGGGCGGTGGCCTTGGCTTGGGGATTATCGCGGAGGGGCGGGGTTGTTCGCTCTCTTTCCGTCTTGGGTGGGTGTCTGTCTCTTTCGGCTCTGCTTCTGTGTGTTGCTTTTGTGTTGGTTTGTGGGGAGTCTTGGTGTCTTCCTGTTTCTCCTGTATTTCAATAATAGATCGCCATTACTTTATAGACAAACAATTTGCATAGCATTGCTTACTTTATAAAGAATTTGTATATCATTGCTTTCTAGATAAACAATTTGCACACCATTGCTTACCATATAATGAAGTCGAAAATTTACCAGCTAACAAGGTTGCTATTTGGATACAACATAATAATGAGCATGACAACAATCACAGCATATGCATTTTATAAACTGCAAGATATTAGTATGCATGCATGCATAATATATACTCGGGCACATACCACATAACTGTCTCACTTCCTAGACTGGAGCAAGACCTCACGGGCCTCACCGTGTTCAGTGGTAGAGTGTAAAGGCTATCAGCCTATGCCCGAGAGGGAGTAGTTGGGAGAAAAAAAAATGGGAGTGGCCGACTCGAGACAGAGCCCGAACAGGAACAACATTTATAGTTACAATTCTTAGGGTCCAGGACCACTTTCGTGTTCCCTTGCCCCTTACTGTCTCAGCTAGTAGGTGCATTTTGCAAAGGGAGGAGGATTCCTAGCTTCATACCCCCTGCAAGATATTTAATTCAATCCACCTAACATTTGTGCATGTATTTTCAGTCTAGCAGTCTATTTATTTTTCTTGTCTGCCAACCTTTTCTACCAATCTATGTAAAGTTGAGTTACACATAAATATTCATTCGTGCATTTTATGGATTTAATTTATTTTTAGCATCGATAAAAAACGTGTACAAGTATCAGCTATACTGTTTATTATAGGTAAAACAATATATACAAGGTTTCTTAATGGAATACTTATAACACTTTCAATAGGGAGAAGTAGAACAAAGTGGCATCATTTACCTTTCTAAACGCTGACACGCATTTCTGTTCTGTTTTCTGGCTCTAAGTAGACGATTGTATTCTGATTAGGAAGGATATATGGAAGTCAGAGGGCTAAATGAGACAGTCTTTACCCATATAATTCCCATATATCTTTCGTAAACTGTCTAAATTCGTCAAATGATCTATCTATCTATCTATATGCTCAGGCCCAATCCCCATTTTGGGGGTAGCCGACTCAAGACAGAGCAAGAACAGGGAAAACACAAAAACATCATAAAACAAAAAATAAACACAGATAAAAAACACAAACTCTCACACATCCAGGTCACCCAGGAGAAGACCCAGAGACCAGGGTTACCAAGGTCGCTCCAGCACTCCCCCGGCCCCTGACCACCCGGAGAGGTTCCGATCTCGGCAGGCAGACATGCAGCGGAGCCAAAGCCACAAGCCCTCCCACCACACTTCCAGGCACACCCTTCATATTAATCGTCTCCCCGGGCCAGGCGCCTGATGGACTATTATCTAGTCCAACTTGCGCCCGACCCCTTACTCCAAATGACCACGTGTTCACTCAACTATTCACAAGCATTCTCCATTCACTCTTGTCCACCACCACTTCCCCTGCCTGATCTATAGTCATTCCTCTATCATCCAAAGCCTTTCTTACACAGTCTCTCCATCTCAATGGGGGTCTTCCTGCCCTTCTATCTCCCCTTGTATCTGACTCACATATTCTCTTTGTAAGCCTTTCATCTCCCATTCGTTCAACATGACCATACCAGCTCAGCACCCTTCTGTCCACTCTGGCTGACAAATGTTCCTGCTGCCCCACTCTCCTACGTATCTCTTCATTCCTCAATCTGTCTCTACGAGTAACTCCACACATACTCCTCAAGCAGCTCATCTCCATCACATCCAGCCCTCTTTTCTCCTTTTTCTTCAGAGCCCATGTCTCAGCCCCATACATCACTGTTGGCACAACAATTCCTTGATACAGTGCACTTTTTACTTTCACTCCGAGATTTCTCGTCTTCCACATACTTCCCATTGCTCCGAAAACCTTCCTTCCTTCACACACTCTCTGTTTTACCTCCACTTCCATACCTCCACTCCTGCTTATTGTTCCTCCTAGATATTTAAAACACTCTACTTGTTCCAATATTTCCCCATCCAGCCTCACATCTAGATTCACCCTATGCTCTCCCCTATTACACACCATTACTTTACTTTTATTGACGTTCACCTTCAGTTTCCTCCTTCCACAAACCACACCAAACTCTTTGACTACCTGCTGCAGTTTCTCATCAGAATCCGCCACCAATGCTGTGTCATCAGCGAACAGCAACTGATTCAACTCCCAATCTCTACCATTCTTTCCTACTAAACCCAATCCTCTTCCCATAGTTCTCCTTTTCACCTCCCTCAC
>JBAKBP010034878.1:0-20188 GCA_037953745.1 Lithodes maja | reverse complement strand
ATCCTCCTCCCTTCCTTGCTTTACTTATCTCTTCCTTCATTATCCTCCTCCCTTCCTTCATTATCCTCCTCCCTTCCTTGCTTTACTTCTCTCTTCCTTCATTATCCTCCTCCCTTCCTTCATTATCCTCCTCCCTTCCTTGCTTTAATCCTACCTTCCTTCCATAATTTCCTTCATTGATTTAGCCGTAGCTTCTTTATGTAACTTCCCCCTTCCTTAATTTCCTTCCATACCTACAAGGGGAAATAGAGGGGTAGGAAGACCTCGGTTGAGATGGAGAGATGGTGTAATACAAGCGTTGGAAGGTAGAGAGAAAAGTAAAGAGAAGTAATAATGAAAAGGAATGAATGGAGAATGCTTGTGAATATATCAGTGATAACGCGGTCGTTGGGAGAGGGGTTCGGGCGCCAGTTGGACTAGATAATAGTCCGTCAGGCTCCTGGCCCTGTTGTAAAGGGTCATGCCTGGAAGTAAAGGCCGCGTCATACAGAGGTCGACCGCAACCCGACAGTAACCCGAAGGCAATGACTTGCACTTTTCACCCGAATTCACCCGAAGTCCCCGAATGAGACTCGTACCCTGACTATGACTAGAAAGCAATTCGAATGCTACCCGAGGGACTCGAATGTGTCTCGAATACGAGTCGATGTTATCCCGTATATTACTCGAAAATAACCAGAAGTTGAACGGAATTGAATCGACCAGGAGTCGAAAGCTAATCGACGGTGACCCGAGTAGCCGATACCAACCCGAGTTAAAACCGAATCACACCCGAAGTAACCCGACTTAAAACCGAATGAAAACCGAACCCCACCCGAAGTCAGGAACCCAACCGGAATGAAACCACTCCAAGCCGCTCCAACTGCACACAGGACTGCTTCACGTGGTTCCGCCCATCGGCTCGCGTTCGGGTTTGATTCGACTTGGCTTCGACTAGCCTTCGACTTACATTCTAGTCATTCGGATCACGATCGAGTAATCATCGAGTCTAATTAGGAATGTCGGACATGCATCGAGTCATTTTCTAGTAGTATTCGGGTATCCATCCAGTCATCATCCTGAAATTCGGGTCAGCATCGAGTAACAGTTGACTTTCGAACAAGTTTATGTAGGAATTTTCCACTGAGCATCGAGTCTAATTCGGGTTACGGTCTACATCATCGGGTCTAAGTCCACTTAGGTTCGATCAATTCTGGTATGAATCGGGTTAAAAAAAATTAATCGAAAGTGACCCGAATAGGTCGAATGCGATCAGAATATGGTAGAATGTAAGCCGAATATGACTCGAATGTAAATCGAAGGTGACTCGAGGATTTTGTAACGGTTTTTTGACCCGAACGCACTCGAGGATTTCCCAAAAGTTAACGCATACACTAACTTTTGGCCGACTCACCCGAACATTCGGGTGATGACCAGAGCATGACAAGAATGACTCGAACATACCAGAATCATACCCGATGTCGCCCGATTATCGGGCCGAATACACTCGAACCGCAAAAATTCGAATTTTTTTTGCAAGTCATTGCCTTCGGGTTACTGTCGGGTCGCGGTCGACCTCTGTATGACGCGGCCTTAAGGTGGGCGGGCATTGTGGTGGTCGACTTCGCTGCATGTCTGCCTGCTGAGACCGGAACCTCTCCGGGAGGTCTGGGACTTGGTTGTCTTTGCTGGGGATCCCATATGGGCCTGGGTCTCTGGGTATTCTCCTGCGCGATCTAGATGTGTGTGAATATTTTATTTATGTATTCATTTTATATATGTATTTATTTTAATTATTATTATTATTATTATTATTATTATTATTATTATTGTGTGTGTGTGTGTGTGTGTGTGTGTGTGTGTTCACTCACTCACTCATTCACTTGTTCGTCAAGGGGAATCCACGCAATGCGAGCTAAGCTCATTATTATCGCGCCTCCTTAACTGGGAATGTATTGCATGAAATGCATGTTAAGTGTTTATGTATCGTTGGAATGGCTGTGGATGTGAGTGTAGTCTGTATTTTAGCCAATTGGCGACATTTGGAAACGAAGGCTTAGGGTTAATCTGTACGGTACCATTCTCACTACGGTACCAGTCTCACCCGAAGGCTTAGGTTGACCAGTAGCTTAGGTTGACCAGTACGATACCCATCTCACCTTGTAACCGATCACCAACCCCAGATGGGACGTCACAACTTCGTCCACTTACACCAGGTTCCTATTTACACTGCTAGGTGAACAGAGGCTATACCGTTAGGAGACATGCCCAAATGTCTCTTCCCCGACCGGGTCTCAAACTCGGGACCTTCTGGTTGTGAGCCAGACGCGCTATCCGTTACGCCACGGTGTGTGTGTGTTTGTGTTCTGTTGTCCCTGTTCGGGCTCTGTCTCGAGTCGGCCAGCCCCAGCTATGGGGTATGTGCCTGAGTATACATATACACATACATACTTAACTCCTTCCTTCCCTTCCCACCTATATCATAATGGTGCCTCGTTTTCCTCCCCTTTTATCCTGTACTTGGGCTTTGTAGGCCAGAATTTGTTATGTATTCACTTATGTATTCACTTATGCATACATTTATATATTTATTTATGTATTTGTATTATTATTATTTATATATTTTATAATTATTATTAATTTTCAGTTTCCTCCCTAGACCTCCAAGAAGTAAAGAAAAAAAAAAACCCGCAAGACTCCCTTCGAGATAAATTTATACATTTATCGTAAAATATGTCCCAGCCGAAAGCCGGTTCCTCCTAAATTGCAGGCTGGCTCTCGCTCGCCAGGAAAGAATCGACAACTAAATGTCACGAATGGCCTTAGAATTGACAAATAAATGGGGCGAAAAGCCTTGAAATACCAAAACTAATGGGGTGAATGTCTTAAAATTTCAAAACTTATGGGGATAACGATGGGGGGAGAAAGGGGTCCACAAACAAAAAATTAAGCAATATTTTCTCCTTCCCTTCTTCTTCTCCTGGTTCCCCTCTTCCTCCTCCTCCCTCCTGCTCCTCCTCCATCTTCTTTCCCCCCTCCTTCTCCACCCCCCTTCCTGTTCTTCCTCCACCTCCTCCATGCCTCCTCTCCCCCCTTCCTGTTCCACCTACACCTCTCTCCCCCTCCATCACCGCCTCCTCCTCCTCTACCTCCTGTTCCTCCTCCATCTCCTTTCCCCCCTCCTCAACCCACCCTCCTGTTCCTCCTCCACCTCTCCACCTCTCCACCTCCTCCATGCCTCCTCCATGCCTCCTCCACCTCTCCCCCCTCCTCCTTCTCCTCCCCCACCTCCCTCTCCCCCCTACCCCTCCTCCTCCTCCTCTTCCTCCCTTCATCATCATCTCACTGTCCCATCTTTCACGCTCATTCCCTTTGTCCAGGATCATAACCCCCCCCCCCCCTCCCCGTCTCTCTCTGTGTGTCTCGCTCTCTTTTTGATCTCGCTGTTTTTTCTGTCTTAGTGTATCGTTATCTCTGCTTCATCTTAGTTTTTTTTACTATATCTCAAAATACTCTCTCTCTCTCTCTCTCTCTCTCTCTCTCTCTCTCTCTCTCTCTCTCTCTCTCTCTCTCTCTCTTCCTCTTCATCTCTTCATATTAATCCGGCCGTTTAGCTTAAGAAGACAGTTTAAAAGTCAGAGCATTAATAGAGATACTTAATTAATAGAGATACTTAATTAATAGAGATACTTAATTAATAGAGATACTTAATTAATAGAGATACTTGCCACAATAGTACTAGGAGAGATTCAATAGTTGTGTGGTTTCATTTAAGGGGAGATGGTTCACTTTTTGGCCAATTTTTGCATGTATTCATTATTTTCTAGTTTCCTCCCTAGACCTCCATCATTTTTGCATGTATTCATTATTTTCTAGTTTCCTCCCTAGACCTCCATCATTTTTGCATGTATTCATTATTTTCTAGTTTCCTCCCTAGACCTCCATCAAATTAAAAAAACATCCATTGGATCCCCCTTCTTGATTAATTTGTACATTTTTCGGCAGAAAAATGTCCCGGACAGAGACCGGTTCTTCCAACATATCAGGCTCACTATCGTTCGCCAGGGAAAAAATCGACACCTAAATAGCACGAAAGGTCTAAATATTGACGACAAAATGGGGCGAAAGGTCTTAAAATCGACTAACTAATGGGGCAAACATCTGAACATCTGAAAACTAATGGGGCTAAAAATGAGGGAGAAAGTGGTCCAGAAAACCGGCCCATCCCCCCTTAAGCGTATGTGTTTGAAATAGCTAAGACGAGTGGGGGTTTAAGGGGGGTGACCTGTTTTTGTTCTGTCCTTTTCTATCTTTCTCTGGCTTGTATCCATTTGGCCCCATTCAGCCAACTATTTTAAGACGTTTATCCCCATCTAGGTGTCGATTTCTTCCTGGCGAGCGATAGCGAGCCAGCATTATATGAAGAAACCCGGCTTCGCCGGAGACATTTTTCTATCGAAAAATGTACAAATTTAGCCTGCTGTCAAACAAAAATATAAAATATGCTGGCTCTCTACCGCTCACCAGTAAACAATTGACACATGGATGGGGGTAAACGTCTTAAAACAGTAGGCTGAATGGGGCCAAATGGATACAAGCCAGAGAAAGATAGAAAAGGACAGAACAAAAACAGATCACCCCCCCTTAACACTATCTGGCTCGACGTCTTGGGTTTTTTTTTTATGATATGTCTGGATAGCCTAGTGCTTAGTGTGCGGAATTTCGGTGTGAGTATCCTAGGTTCCAGTCCTTCAGAGTACCACATGTATTTAATTACTTTCATTGATTTCCCTCGTTAGGTTTATTTGTTAATTAATTGGTAAGTTTCTGAAAACAAATATGACTTAATTTTTATTGAGGATTTTGCTTGATTTTGCCTTTTTCGAGCTATGTGTTTTCGAGCTATGTGTTTTCGAGCTATGTGTTTTCGAGCTATGTGTTTTATTTTGTCCCCTAGGCTAACAAAAACTTCCTTCAAGATAAAATTAATAAAAATAAATAATAATCATTAGTTAATTAATTTTAAAGATACACACTTAGACTCCCTTCAAGCTTAATTTGTACATTTTGCGACGTAAAAATGTCTCGGCCGATTTCTTCTAAGTTACAGGCTCGCTATCGCATGGCCAGAAAAAAATCGACATCTGAAGTGGGCGAAGCGTCATACTATGGCCTAGCAAATGGGGTGAAGCGTCTTAACATTTCCAAACGTTAATGAGGTGTGTGCTATGTGAGTGTGTTATACGTGTGTTATCTCTGTATTTGTGTTATGTGTGTATGTGTTATAATATGTGTTATAATGTGTGTGTGTGTGTGTATGTGTATGTGTGAGAGAGAGAGAGAGAGAAAGTGTGTGTGTGTGTGTGTGTGTGTGTGTGTGTGTGTGTGTGTGTGTGTGTGTGTAATGCGAAACAGGGTAGATCCAAAAAAAGACCCCCCTCGAACCAAATAGGGTTAAGCTAAGTGTCTAAAATAGCGGTGGGAGTGGCATTTTGTGGGAAGGAGGCGAACAATCCCACAATCCCCACCCCTCCCCTGCTGGCCTTGTTGAACTGGTACCGTGTGGGAGGAGGGAGAGGGGGAGACATGGCACTCCCCCCCCCCCCCCTCTCCCTCACTCGGTCTGTGGGAGGGGAGGGAGTGGGATGGTAATGAGAGAGAGAGGGATGGAGGAGTGGGTAGAGGGAAGAAGGGAGGTAGGAAGGGAGTGGGAAGGAGGGAGAGGAGGAAGATAAAGAGGGAGGGATGGAGGAGTGGGTAGAGGGAAGGAGGGAGGAAGGAGGGGAGGTAGATGATGTGGGAGGGAGGGAGGAGTGGGGATAATGGAGAAAGGTAGGGAGAGAGGGAAAAGGAGGGAGGGGAGGAAGATAATGAGGGAGTGGGAAGAATGGAGAGAGAGATGGAAAAAGGGAAGAAGGAAGGAAGGAAGGGAGAGAGGAAGATAATAAGGTTGGGTGGAGGGGCGAGAATGGAGAGAGGGAAAGAAAGAGGAATGAATGAAGGAGTACAAAGGGTACAAAGGAGTACAAAGGAAATCAAGCAACAACAGATCTAGTGACCCTTCTAGGTTGCTTGTCCTCCAAAACACTGAGGATCAAGTGTCCAAACAGTGGTTTAGAGTGGGTAAGGGAACATTGGAAAGGGAATTACTGCCCTGGAACTAATGTCCGTGGCAGGATTAAGAAGTTAGTAGAGGACAGATGGGTTAGTAACTGAGGGGGGGATAAAATAAAGTTATTCATTTACAAACGCAGTCAGTCGCGGGTTTGATGAGAGATATTTGTCTAGGCGAAGTTTAAATGAATCAACGGTGATGCAGTCTATAACGTTTCGGGGAAGCCCATTCCACAAGTTGACAACTCGATTAAAGAAGAAATTCTTAGATTCGTGCGAGTTAAAAGATTTACCAATAATTTTGCAACCGTTTCCCCGCGTGTAGTTAGATTGGTCGATAGTGAAGTACTTACTACAGTTCATATTGTCGATGCCTTTGATGATTTTGAACACTTGAATTAAGTCACCTCTTAATCTGCGCTGGGTTAAAGGAAATAGATTTAATTCTCTAAGACGCTCTTGTATGGTTTGTTCTTTAGGCTAGGTATCATTTTGGTAACTCTACGTTGAACTCGTTCTAGCTTGTTTATATCTTTTTGGTAATAAGGGCACCAGGATTGAACGCAGTATTCCAGAAGAGGGCGGACTAAGGAATTGTAAAGAGTTAGGATAACTTCTTTGGATTTATGCTCAAATGACCTGCCTATAAAGCCAATTATTTTGTTTGCCTTCTTAACAACTTCTGAACATTGTTGACTCGGTTTTAGGTTACTCGATATTGTTACTCCCAGATCGGTTTCTCTGTTTACATTCTTAAGCTGAGTGCCATTCATCGAATAGTTTGCTTTCTCATTTAGGTATCCGACATGTAGTACTTTACATTTATCCGCATTGAAACTCATTTGCCAAATTTGGGCCCAACATGACAATTTATCTAGATTGTGTTGCATATCGTCAACTTGTTCTTTTGAGAGTACGCTATTTGCAATTTTTGTATCGTCAGCAAATTTTGAGATTGTACAGGTGAGACCCTCATCTATGTCGTTGATGTAAATTAGAAAGAGAATTGGTCCTAGTACCGATCCCTGGGGTACCCCGCTACTTACATTGGTCCATTTAGATGCCTTACCGTTTATGACTACCCTTTGCTTTCTGTTGCTGAGCCAATTTTCTATCCATTTCAATACACCGTCTTGTATTCCATGTGCTTTTAGTTTTAGCAGTAAACGTTTGTGGGGAACTTTGTCAAAGGCCTTTTGAAAATCAAGGTATATAATATCTACAGCTTTACTCTCATCGTAGAGGTTGAGGATATCGTGGAAGAAGTCCAAGAGGTTTGTTAAACAGGAACGTTTTTTACGAAAGCCGTGTTGAGTATCTTTAAGTATGTTATTTTCCTCTAAGTGATTTACGAGTCTGTCTCGTATGACTGTTTCTAGCATTTTACATACAACTGAGGTTAAGCTAATTGGACGATAGTTACTGGGTAGGGATTTGCTGCCTTTTTTGAATATCGGTGTTAAGTTGGCTAGCTTCCACTGATCAGGCATAGTTCCAGACTGCAAGGATTTATTGAATAGTAATGTCAGTGGTTTGGAGAGCTCATCCTTAGCTTCCTTTAGAACTTTAGGCGAGATTGTATCAGGTCCTGGCGTTTTATTTACCTTGAGTTTATCTAAACAATTCAATACTTCTCTCTCTGTAACGGTGATATTGCTTAGAACATCTGAATTATCAATCTGAATCGGCGATGGTGTATGGATATCACTGAGGTCTTCTGTTGTAAAAACTGATGCAAAGAAGGTATTGAGGGCATTACTCATTTGTACTTCGTCTTTGGTGTATTCTCCATTTTCATCGACTGACGGTCCAACAGTTGAAGTAACTACTTTTTTCTTTCTGATATAACTATAGAATTCTTTCGGGTTTGTTTTACTTTGATTCGCAATATGTAATTCTAGGGTCTTTTTACTTTGCTTAATTAACTTTTTGGCTTTGCGTCGTAGCTCTACAAATTTCACCTGTTCTTCGTCATTTTGTGAGGATTTTAATCTATCATTAGCAAATTTTTTAGCAAGCAGGCAGTTTGAAATATCTTTATTCCACCATTTGGGCTTATTATTATGGCCTGGACGCCGTATTTTCGATGGTATGCAGTCTTGCACTGCTTTTAGGTAAGTGGTTTCGAATAACTTCCAAGATGTATTTATGTCGTTATTGTTAATTAAAAAGCTCCAGTCAGTTTCTTTAAACATAGCTCTAAGTTTATGGAAGTTTGCTTTCTTGAAATTTGGGACTTTTTCGATGCTACTATTTGGTTCGTTACTAGTAAACTTTAAAGTGAAAGTTATCATACGATGGTCGCTGTTACTGAATTCATCACCAACATTCAAATTCTCTATCAATTCTTCTTTTGTTGCAAGTACAATGTCAAGAATGTTATTACCACGGGTCGGCGTTCGAACAAATTGATAAAGCGAACTCTCTTGCAAGTTCGTATACAAGTCATGTCCGGAGTGTGAAGTAAGAGTATCGCCCCACTTGGTCACAGGTAAATTAAAGTCGCCAAAAATTACGGTATCTTGTGAGTTACTTACATCTGCAATTTGTTCGTAAATTTCTCGGTCAGTTTGCACTAATTGAGCTGGAGGTCTGTATATTAACGCAAGTATTATTTTTGTACCTTTATTATTCTTTATTAGCACAAAAGATGTGTCGACGTTCACAATTTGAGGTTTTGACACGAGGGTCGGGTTAAGACTTTCTTTGATATAAAATAAAACGCCACCTCCATTTTTATTTATTCGGCTGTTCTCAAACATTACATAACCGGGAAGTGAATACTCTGCTAAAAAGTCTCTATCTTCTGTATTGAGCCAAGATTCTGTTATGCCAATCACATCATAATTTTCTGTAAACACTAGTTCCTCTAAATCTGAAAATTTATTGCGTATGCTACGAGCGTTTGCATAGAAAACCTTTAAAGTTGCGGTTTTAGAACTCACAGAACGTTCTTTCATCAAATTTTTGGTTCTGGTCGGATCTACATTTACATTCATGGCTGTCCTCGGTCCTCGGTCGTTTTCCCTGGCGGTTTTGAATTTGGGTCGTGTTGGTGGAGCTTTATCCAAATTCGCGGTTCTTGACGGATTAGTACTTAATTCCTTTGTAGGTTGCCGTCCTCGCTGTCTTCGGTCCTCCTTCCTGGTTGTCCTGTGCTGAGTCGATTTCTTCTCCGAAAATCCTTCACCGCATCGTTGAGAAGACGCCCAAAACGTGCTGCTCCCACCTGGTTCAGATGAACTCCATCGTCCGAAAACAAATAGTCATCGTAGTAGAAATTGTCCCAGGTGTCGACGAATCCCACGTTCTCCTTCCTGCAGAGGTTTGCTAGACAACGATTTGTGCTTACCTTTGGATGCTTTCGCCGCTCTTCTAGCGGCACCAAGGAGCGCGACGCCCCTCGTTATGGGTGGTGATTTGGTGCAGTAGACTGTTTGAAGCGACAGCTCGCTCCCTTGCGAGGATGGGCTCGTCTGGCACTTTTTGCAGTTCGACATCTAGGGCTCTCTTGAAGTTGTCTAACGAGATGTCCCTCATGTCTCTTACTCGCCGTGGGAGTTTGTTGAAGAAAAGTGGGCCTCTGTGTGATAACCAGCCCTCTCGCAGAGAGCTCATAGCACCCCTGTTATTCATCCGGGGGATTTCGCATTCCCAGCCTCTCCTATCACTGAATTTCATGACTATCGGAGTATGTAGGTTTGGTACTAAACCCTCTGCGATTTTCCACGTGTATATTATTAGGTAACGTTCTCTTCTACGTTCCAGTGAGTACAGATTCAGTGCTCTTAAATGCTCCCAATAGTGTAGATGTTTTATCGAACTTATATGCGAAGTGAAATTTCTTTGTACACTCTCTAAGTCATTTATTTCACCTGCTTTGTATGGGGATGTTAATACGCTACAGTATTCAAGCCGCGGTAGCACTAGAGATTTGAAGAGCGTTATCATAGGCAATTCACCGCGTGTTTTAAAAGTACGCAGAATCCAACCCGTTAGACGTTTCGCAGCCGCCACTTTAACCTGGTTATGTACTTTGAAACCCATATTTTCAGACATTAATACCCCAAGGTCTTTCACACTGTCTTTCCGTTCTATTATGTGGTTAGATTCTGTTAAGTAATTTGTAATTTCTTTAACACCATTATTATCTCCGTACCGTATTAATTGGAATTTTTCCTCATTGAATTGCATGTTGTTTTCCCTGGTCCACTGGAACACTACATTCATGTCTTCCTGCAGTCGGCTGGTGGCTATGTTGTAAAATCGGCTCTCTACACCGAGCCGGGGGACGATTCCTGAGACGATGATCCTTGATGACTTCTCCAACGTGGATGACGTACATTGTATTAGCAGGGGCCAGCTTTGATACTTCGTCAAGGAAGTGGAAGAGAGGGAAGGACTGGTATAGAGGGAACGAGTGCAAGAGAGAGAGGGAGGGAGGAAGTAAGGAATGGATGGGTGGAAGCAGTGGGAGGGAGGGAGGAAGGGAAGAGAAAGAGGAGAGAAAGAGAGAGAGATGTGGAAGGAAGGAGGTAGACAATGAGTAAAAGGAAGTAGATAGCAACAGAGGGAGGACAGGGAGAAGGGATTGATGGAGGGAAGAGAGAGAGAGAGAGAGGGTGGGAGGGAGGTTGATTGCTCTAAATACGCTACATGGGAGGGTTTGGAACTGGGTATTTATATGGGAGTTTAAAAGGAGAGGGGACATGGCTGCTTTAAATTACCTTACTACATGGGAGGGGCGAAACGTCTATTATTGTGGGAGATACGTGTTGGATATAAAGTCTGTGCTATTAGTCGTGAACAACACTACTAGTAAGTATACACACACCTAGTTGAGTCTTTGAATGTTATAAGCTAGGGTTCGAATCTCGGATATACACTACAGTGTATAAAACAAATCTGATTGTAGTGTCTCTCGTTTGGGTTCGATAGACATGTAAATGGGTACGTAGCTATTTATGTCTACTGGGGTTTTTCTCGCTCTCTGGGTTGTATCCATTCGGCCCCATTCAGCCTACTGTTTTAAGACGTTTATCCCCATCCAGATGTTGATTTCTTCCTGGCGAGCGATAGCGAGGCAGCATTTTATGAAGAAATCGGCTTCGCCGGAGATATTTTTCTATAGAAAAATTTACAAATTTAGCCTGCTGTTAATTTTTTTTTTTTTTTTTTTAAATAGACGGGCCCGCTACCGCTCGCCAGGAAAATAATCGACACCTGGATGGGGATAAACGTCTTAAAACAGTAGGCTGAATGGGGCCGAATGGATACAACCCAGGGAGAGAGGGATAACAAAATGAGGTGGGTCCCGTTAAGGGGAGATTTCCACTTAAGGGATTTTTTTCTTGACCCCTTTCTCCCTCATGTTTAGCCCCATTGCTTTTTATATTTTAAGACGTTCGCCCCATTAGTTTGACGATTTTAAGAACTTTCGCCCCATTAATGTCAATTTTAAGACCTTTCGTGCCATATAGGTGTCTATTTTTTCCTGGCGAGCGATAGCGAGCCTGTAATTTAAGAGGCCTTCGGCCGGGACATTTTTCTACCGAAAAATGTACAAATTTATCTTGAAACGGGGTCAAGGGGGTCAAGGGGGTGTAATTTCAAGCTTGATGGAAATCTAGGAAACACGTTAAAAACCTCCCCTTAACCCTTTCCACCGTGAATGATGCTCTGTATAGAACCCAAAACAGACACTATAGTCTATTCGCTGTAAGTAGGCCAGACATTATGACCTCTATAACTCAAAAACCACTAGAGTAATCGAGCTAATATGTCTACCATTTGGGAAGAGTCAGTCAAGGAAGAGATGTGGAAATGTACAGCCAATTTGCTCTAGCCCTTCTTGAGTTACAGAGGATAGAGATCATGATTTCTCGCCTACTTACAGCGAATAGACTATAGTAGGGGAAGATAAATGGAGCTATATCAAACTGTGTGAAGCCATGTAGGCACCCCACAAAGGGTAAGAGCAAGTCAATTTGATCAGCGGACTATGATCGACGAGCCAAGGAGGAGTGCCTGGGATCACACCGTTGTCCAGAAATAAGTCAGTGTTGGTTTGAGAGGGGGACACCGCCCCACTTGTGAAGAGGGATGGTGGGGGGCGGACTGACATATAGAGGTGTCACGCTCACAGTTACAAACAACACACACACACACACACACACACACACACAATAATAATAATACACAAATAAATATATATATAAATAATTAAATAAATATATAAATAATTAAATAAATATATAAATAATTAAATAAATATATAAATAATTAAATAAATATATAAATAATTAAATAAATATATATGAAGCTTATTGAGTTCATTGATAGTTTAATGATGGTGATTTACCACTTTAAGTACTGTAGTGTAGTTAGTATCTCAGAGTTACACAGAGTTACACAGATACTAAGACCACACAGTCCTTGCGGTCCCAACTAGGTGGTCCGGTCTTAATACTACTAGACAGGGACAGTTTATAGTGGAAGAATAGGACAATAAAGTAGAGAAGACAGACAGACAGACAGTCAGACAGAGAGAGAGAAAAAGAAAGAGAGTGAGAGAGTAGTAGTAGTAGTAGGGCTGGAGGCAGAGAAGGATAGTGAGTGATTGAAAGAGAGAGAGAGAGAGAGAGAGAGAGAGTAGTAGTAGTAGGAGTGGTAGTAGTAATAGTCGTAGTTGATGTTGTTGTAGCAGAGACACAAACAGAGACAGGGCCGACTTAGGAGGCTGAGGAGAGAGAGATGACCGCAGGAGAGTGGACAGTGAGTCAGCAATGAAAGAGCTAAACACTGGGAGATGGAAGAGCAGAAGTGAGAGATGGACGACCAATGAGTCACAGGATGCCCGGAAATGGATGAAGGACAGAAGGAAGGATGAAAATAGGAAGGATGGAGGAAGATAGAGAGAGAGATAGAGAGATAGATGTGTGTTAAGGGGAGGTATTTAGTTTGTTCCGTAGACCTCCATCAAGCTTAAAATTACACCCCCTTGAGTCCCTTTCAAGATAAATGTGTACATTTTTCGGTAGAAAAATGTCCCGGCCAAAAGCCGGTTCATCTTAAATTACAGGCTCGCTATCGTTAGCCAGGAAAAAAATCGACACGAAAAATCTTAATATTGACAAAGAAATGGAGCGAAAGGTCTCAAAATCCACAACCTAACGGAACGAACGTCTTAAAATCTCAAAACCAATATGCTAAACATGAAGAAGGGGGTCCCGAAAAAGAGACTACTTCCCCCTATAAGGAGGTAATTTATCCTATTTTATTTTGTGTACAGAAGAATAGAGGAAAATTAAGAGATAGATGTGTGTATGAAGGAGACAAAAGACATGCTACCTGTAACGAGTATCTCCCCCAAAGCTAAACGAGTGACGGAGCCAAATGCAAGGGACGTTGGGGTCAAAACGCCTGGACACGAAGTTTAAAGCAGTCCAAGTCATAGGATGAAGGAAAGATGTGTGTGCCGAGGCAACTCAATCGATTGTCTAGCAGCTCTAGCTTATTCCTGTTCACGGGAGAGGGTCGCTCAAGCCCAACTGTCCATATATTAATATATATGGAAATATATTATCTATGACACCATTTTGTAAACCCCCTCCCACCTCGTGTTATTTAACCATTTAGGGCAACACTATAATAATAATAATTATAATACAAAACAAAAAAATACATATTTATTGCATTATGGTTATTTATGTATATATAAATGTTACCCCCCCCCCCCCCAAAAAAAAAATGAAAGAAAATGAAGTACACAAAAATCTTAATTTGTTTACAACCTAACGTGCTTAAAACAATTCTTACCATAATCTCTTCCCACTTGTTTATAACATTAACATGCTTAAAACAATTATAACCAAAATCTTCTTCCAGTTTTTTCATATATACGTTTTTTGCACCATAAATATATATTACAGCATTTCTTTCCTCCAAACCCTCCCCCTCACTTTTTTGGGGTAAGTATTCGTAAATTGTGGAGGCAGAAATCCTTGGGTGTTAATTATGTTGGTGAATTAAGGTAAACATTATACCTGTGCCGGCCTGTGGTCTGACCTTATACAGTATATATAGATCCTTGCTTGACCTTACTTGGTGGCCTATGTTGACCTTGCTTGGCTTACTTGATGACCTTGCTTGGCTTACATGCTCTTGTTTGACCTTACTTGGATTATATTGATGACCTTGCTTGGCTTACATGCTCTTGTTTGACCTTACTTGGATTATATTGATGTCCTTGTTTGGCTTACTTGACCTACTTTGGCTTATATTGACCTTGTTTGGCTTACTTGACCTTACTTGGTGGCCTATATTGACCTTGCTTGGCTTACTTGATGACCTTGCTTGGCTTACTTGATCTTGCCTGGGCTTACTTGACCTTACTTGTCATATGATTGCTTAAGCAAGTGCCTGAATGAAATTAAATCTATACAGCAAAAAAACTAGAAGAAAATAGCTTCAAAATGACACCAGACCGAACTTTGTAGCTGCAGGGTTCACCCGCAGTGCTACCACAGACATTGGCAAATATTTGCTAATTATTAGCAATGTCGGGCTACATTTGCCGTTTGCAGCGCTGCATAAGTCTCGCGAGAGATGGGGTGAGAGTCTTAGTGCCCCGGCTGACGTGCTGGAGAGCAGACGGGAGCCTGCCGCACTCCAGCTCACTCTCACTCATCTCCACAGGCTTTAATGGGCTGTAAATTACAGTAAATTGCCATGCCGTTCCAGAACAGGTCCCGCAATGAATGGGTTAATTAACACTCAGTTCCAATATCTTCGTTCATTATGGGCTGGATAACAGCTACCCCACACGTCTAAGAATACAGCACTATATCTCGACATCAATACAGTACAACCATGACTGTACAGTGGCGCTAATAAGTCATGTCTCAGCTAGCATTGCGTTTGGCTTGCTCTGTGCTGTAGTAATGTCTGTCACTGTCTGATACAGGCCACCTGTCTTATCACCTACCACACCTTCCCACTCTGAACCTGTTTTGGTGACTAAATGGCATTACGATAGGGCAGACTGGGAGGGTCTTCAAGGTTTCTTTATTGATATTCCCTGGACCTCTTTCTTTTCTAATGATGCACACTCCACCTTGAGCCACATACAAGATTTTGTAAAAATTGGAATGGAAACTTTTATTCCTCATCAAAAGTACAGTAAAAGATCTAATTCACCTAAATGGTTTGACCATAATTGTGCTAGAGTAACTGAACAAACAGCAATAGCCTACAATGCATACACAAGATCAAAAACACATGAAGCCTTTAATTACTTTAGAAACATCAGAAATCATGCCAAAACTGTATTAAACCTAACTAAATCAAACTTTCTCCACAAGCAGGCAAATAAACTTCTAAATAATCCAAATGATAACAAAATATTTTGGTCTACTCTTAACTCATTCAAATCCAACTTCACTACTGCTTCATCCATTCCACCATTAAAATCTCCGACTGGCAATCTTGTAAGTGACCCAAGAGGTAAAGCTAACCTTCTTGCGGATATTTTCTCCACCAACTCAACCTTAGATGAAATAAATCAAGATGTCCCTGTACTTAATTTTAATTCGCCTGAAATTCCCTCACTTAAGATCCACACCAGACATGTCAAAACTATTTTGCAGAATCTCTCAGTAGATAAGGCTCCTGGTCCAGATGAAATTCCTCCAATAGTACTTAAGAATTGCTCCGTGGTGCTCGCTCCTGTATTGGCAAACAATTTCCGTCTGTGTACTCATACCTCATGCTTCCCAGTACCCTGGAAAGAAGCAAACATTCATCCAGTTCCTAAAAAAGGTGCCTCTTCAGATCCATCAAACTACAGACCAATAGCTATAACTTCCACTCTTGGAAAGTCTTTGACATTATATTAAATAATCACATAATTAAGCATCTTGAGAATAATAAATTAATCAGTGATAGGCAATATGGTTTTAGACAATGTCGATAAACTGCAGACATTCTTTGCCTTCTTACGCATCAAATCAACCAAGCTACAGACCAACATGGTGAAACACATACAATAGCACTGGATATATCAAAGGCATTTGATAGAGTCTGGCATCAATCCTTATTGTCGAAGATGTCACACTACGGCCTTGCATCATTAGTTCCACTAATTTCTTCTTATCTTCATAACAGAAAAATACGTGTAATGGTAGATGGCCTTTATTCTCAATTTCACTCAATAAATGCTGGTGTTCCCCAGGGATCAGTTTTGGCCCCAATTCTGTTCCTCATTCATATCAATGATCTCATATCTACCACTCATAATCCAATACATTCCTACGCAGATGACTCAACACTCCACAGTTCCTTCACATTTTCCAATTCTTTCACCCAACCCGATCTTATAAATTCAAAAATAAACACTGCAATTTCTCTGAACCAGGACCTTTCTAGAATTAATGGATGGGGACAAAAGAATCTAGTTTCCTTTAATGCACAGAAAACCAAGTACATTCAATTTTCTAACCGACAGAATCTCACTGACTCCCACATATTTTTTAATTATGTAAATATTCCCACTTCCCCTAGTATTGACATTCTCGGTGTAACATTAACTACTAACTTGAGCTGGACACATTATGTTAGTAGCATTGCTAAGAATGCCTCTAAAAAACTGGGACTCCTGTACAGAGTTCGAGAATTCTTCACTGACGAGTAGTTGGCCGTAATATATAAAAGTCATGTGCGTTCTCAGATGGATTACTGTTCACTTCTGTGGGGTGGAAGTGGAGTGGTTGCATTGAGGCAGTTGGACAAAATTCAAAATAAAGCTATTAGATTAATCAATAACCCTGCAATCACACAGGACCTTCCTACATTATCCATACGAAGAAACGTTGCATCCCTTGCATTATTCTACAGATATTTTCACAGCAATTGTTCCGAGGAACTTGCTTCAATTGTGCCGCCTCTCCACATCTTTCCCCGTAGAACTAGGGCAGCTGAGAGCGCCCATGAATTTACACTTTCTCCTCCACAATGCAGAACTTCTGCTTATCAGAATTCATTTATCCCCAGAGCTACTACTCTTTGGAATTCACTTCCCTCGAATTTCTTTCCACAAACTTACAATTTACAAATGTTTAAATCCAGTTGTTACAAACATTTTATGAATGGAGGATGCCTTTAGGCACATGGACCTTTTTGTTTTATCTGTGTTTTTCCTTCCTCCGTTCATTGTCTCTTAAAAAAAAAAAAAAAAAAAAAAAAAATGAAAAAAAATGTTGAATAGGGTGGGTAAGTGTAGGAACATGTTTGTACATCTCACTCAAAAAGAAGAAATCATGTGTAAATATTTCTTATAACAAATGTTGATCAAAACATAATTGGTGCCGGGACATCACTTATTAGCGCGACTGTACATTAATATCGCTACCACTGTACATCAATATCGCTAACTGACGTAACGCCTCTAATTTTCGCCCACTCTGACTATTTTATTTGACATGATACTGTTCAACTCTGACATGACTATTATATTTGACATGATACTGTTCAACTCTGACATGACTATTATATTTGGCATGATACTGTTCAACTCTGACATGACTATTATATTTGACATGATACTGTTCAACTCTGACATGACTATTATATTTGGCATGACACTGTTCTAACTTGACTTCTTGATCTGACCTGACTATTTGATCTGACATGACTATTTTATTTGGCATGACACTGTTCTAACCTAACTATTTGATCTGACATGACTATTCGATCTGACCTGACTTTTCGATCTGACATGACTATTTTGTTTGACATGATGCTGTTCTAACCTGACTACTTGATCTGACCTGACTATTTGATCTGACCTGACTATTCGATCTGACCTGACTAGACTATCTGACCTGACTATCCGACCTGACTATCTGACCTGACCTGACTATCTGACCTGACCTGACTATCAGACCTGACCTGACTATGAAACCTTTCCCGACTATCTGACCTGACCTGACCTGACTATCTAACCTAACTTGACTATCTGACCTGACCAGACTATCTGACCTGACCTGACTATCTGACTATCTGACCTGACTCGATATACTCTAACCTGACCCAACCATATTCCCCCAAACCTTTAAAACCCCACATGCATACATCTATAACCCGTCTTCAATATCGCTAACTGACCATGACCTTTTCGATATTGACCCCGACTGACCTGACTTATGCACGCTAACCTGTATTTTCCTTACTTTATTTGACCGGGCGACCTGACGTAACTTGGCTATTTGACTTAAGGGGAAAGGGTTTATTTGTTGGTCGACATATATATATATATATATATATATATATACCGGGTATATACAGTATATATATATATATATATATATATATATATATATATATATATATATATATATATATATATATATATATATATATTTGGGGAGGTGTGGTGGAGTGGTCTTGCCACTGGCCTGGTAATCCAAAGGTCCCGGGTTCAAATCCCGATGTATCAATGGGAAGATATTATTGGGATGGAATTTGTGCTGTACCTGGTATCAGTGCATTACCACAAGCCCACCGAAACGTCAATAAAATACCCTCATTGTTCCCTGATTAAATAGCACTGTATGAATATTCCCATATTCAAAATATGCTATAGGGGTGCAATGCCTGGTGAGTTATCTGCTCAACAGGTGGCGTTGTGTGTGTGTAAGTGTGAGAGTCCGAGTGTAGGGGGTGAGACAGTGAAGCACGGGAACGAGGTGGCTTCAGAGATGGGGTCGTTTCGGGCCATGAGTGAGCACCGTGCCTCATGTGAAGGCAAGATGGCAGGTGCTCGTTGTACTCTACGTGCTTCACATGTCTCACTCCCTAGACTGGAACAAGACCTCACGGGCTTCACTGTTCATTGTAAAGCGGTGAATGTTAAGGCTCTCAGCCTATGCCCGAGAGGAAGTAAGTTGGAATATAGAAAAAAAAAAAAGAAAAACAAAATATATATTATTTCTGGGACCTGGAAACCTTGCTGGAGACCCCAAATGAGCCTGGGTCTCTGGGTTTTTCTCTTGGACGACCTAGATGGGTGTGATTTTGTGTTTTTTCTGTTGTGTTGTGATGTCCCTGTTCGTGCTCTGTCTCGAGTCAGCCACCCCCAATAAAAAAAAAAAAAAAAAAAAAATTACCTAACCTAACGTTACTCAACCTGAACTGACCTGAATAATTGACCAATCTATTTGACCTAACATTACTAAACCTGACCTGAATGTTTGACCTATCTATTTAAGGGGGGATGGGTGTATTTATTTGCTCATTTATGTATATAATAATTGTTATTTTCTCCCTAGACCTCCATCAAGCTTTGAAAACAAACCCTAAGACCCTCCTTCAGGATAAATGTGTACGTTTTTTTTATAGAAAAATTTCCCGGCCGAAGGCCGGTTCCTCTGAAATTACAGGCTCGCTATCACTCGCTAGGAGAAAATCGACACTTAAATGACACAAAAAGTCTAAATACTGACAAAGAAATGGGGTGAAAGGTCTTACAATCGCCAAACTAATGGGCCGAACGTCTTAAAATCTGAAAACTAATGGGGCTAGACATGAGGAAGAAGAGGGCCCATAAATATGAACCATCCCCTCTTAACTCATCCTGACCTGATCTAAATATATAACCAATCTATTAAGGGGGTCACTGGCTTTTGTTTTATCTTTCTCTCCTTTTCTCTCTTTCCCTGGCTTGTATCCATTCGGCCCCGTTCAGCCTACTATTTTAAGACGCTTATCCCCATCCAGGTGTCGATTTCTTCCTGGCGAGCGATAGCGAGCCAGCATTGCATTGAGAAATCAGGCTTCGCCGGAGACATTTTTCTATCGAAAAATGTACAAATTTAGCTTGCTGTCAAAAGAAAAATATATATATGCTGGCTTGCTACCGCTCGCCAGGAAAATATTGACACCTGGATGGGGGTAAATGTCTTAAAACAGTAGGCTGAATGGGGCCGAATGGATACAAGCCAAAGAGAGAGGGAGAGAAAGAGAAAAAAAGCGAGGTGGGCTCCCTTAACCTAACATTACACAATGTGACCTGACCAACCCAAGTTCTCCAAACCTTTAT
>JBAKBP010034877.1:0-20188 GCA_037953745.1 Lithodes maja | reverse complement strand
CTAAGTTTCTGAAGACCAACCGCCCCCATAAATCTATGTATGTTCTTCCATCCGAGAAGTAATATGTTAAACCCCCTAAAATACCTTGTCTTGCCAGACTAAGTTTCTGAAGACCAACCGCCCCCATAAATCTATGTATGTTCTTCCATCCGAGAAGTAATATGTTAACCCCCATGTCATAATTGATAAGAAACTATGATACCCACGGGCACACCATTGTATATATAACCCTTATTCCTGTAAGACCTACACAGAGGTAATGACTGAAGATGTTAGCCACCATGCAGTAACTCTAATTCTTACCCCAACCAGAGATTGTATAGATAACCTTTTTTTACCATTGTCTAGACACATATCTACCACGAAACAATAACGAAGTACCCCTACGAACTGCCGCTTTTCTTTGGTCTATATTTCATAGAAAATGCAGTTCCCAGGGACAACTAGATCAGCAAGAAATTGTGTCAAATAATAGTGTCCATAACCCCTCGTATTGACGAGTAATAATACACCATGTTTTTCTCTACTTATATCCACAGTCAAGCACACACCTACAGTTAATCTCCTCTTCCCCACAGCCCACAGTCCACATGATTCTATTTATTAGTGGCCCCTCCATCATTGACGAACATGCCTATTACATAAGGCACCCTCTTCAAACACTCATCCGCCGTAGTTTGAATCTACCGCGCAGAGCATTTAAAATTTGAGGAGCCTTCATCATGAGCGCACGCGACCTCACTCATGGCTTCAGTCATAATGAATTGGGTTCTCACTACGAAAAAGCTTCGTAAAAAATAAAAACAAAAAGAAAATAAGAATAACTATTCAATAAGCTTTCCATCATATCGTGGATGTACTTGTGTGGATCTTTTGACCAGACGCTACTGCAGGCGTCATTCTTCCTTCTCTGCTCTGCGCTCAGCCTGCCCGGACGTGTCTCCCCACGCTCCGCGGGTTCCGCATTTGTTGCGTCCCTAGTGAGTTTTTTTCTCATTTGTTTACTCCGGGATGTATCGAGTAAGGTTAGGATATGCGTAGCAGGAGTGTCCTGGGCTAGTTGCCCGCAGTGCAGTGTATTTTGGGTCGTGTGTTTGGGGCATCTATTTCGGATGTACCCTCGTGGTCCTGTTGTGGACAGGTGAACTTTTTCACAGTTAGCTAGCTTTGTGATGCAGGCGGCTTTCTTTACGCGTTATTGCTTCCTTTTATCTTTCTGATGAGGTAGCGTATTTTTGCTGACGTTCCCAGCGTATTTTTCTTCACTTAGTGAAGTTTTTTCTGGGTCCCGAGTCAGTTCTTCCCTTTGCCGGAAGTGTTTGCTACAGTGGTGTGTTGGCGGTGGTTCCTGTTGTGATATAATTTAGTGCTTTTTGTTTATATTCCAACATATTACTGTTATTCGTCTGCCTAGGCCTAGCCAGCCTCTCGTAGCTTTACCACATATACAAGTGTTATTGATTTATTTTCTAAATATGTACTACTGTGTCATGTGTGTCTTGGTTTAGTTGTGTATTGGCTAATTCCACGGACTATTTATGTGTCCTGGGGTAGTTGTGTATTGGCTAATTCCATGGACTTTGTTGGGCCCGGCGTTAGTTGTGTTTTGGCTACGCCTCGGTCCGGTGTTGCGTTCAGATGGTATCTGGACGGGGTGGGTTTTTTCCGGCGGGTTTTTCTCGGTTTCACCTTGATAACCTCGGCTGGTTGCCGAGTTTTGGCCACGCGTGGTTTAAAACAGGCTTGTTTCCCCGGCGAGTGGTGTCTGTGGCTCCCCAGGACTGCGTCTCTGGGGTGCCTGTTTCAGGCTCCTTATGACTCCCGGCGGGTTGGCTGTACCCATCTAACAGTGTTCATACGGACACGTATTGTTTGTAGTTTTTTCGGTTTTGCAAAGCCAATATAAAACTATGCTGTTGTTGTATTTCCTCCCCGGCGATCTTTTACAAAGAAGTCGGGATAGGAACAATTGGGGTTAACTTTTAAACTTTAAATCACCCGGCGGGTGCAACCTGGAAGGGTGGGATGACCGAATTTGCAAAATTCAGTTTAGTTGACCAGACAATTGAGGGATGCATTGTGTATCGCCTCCTTCAACATACGGCGCTTTAGGGCACAATTGGGGTTAACGTTTTTTAAACTATTATTCACACCCGGCGGGTGCTCCTTGGAAGGATGGGAATAACTAATTTACAATTCAGTTAGTTAACCAGACAATTGAGGGATACGTTTTGTATCGCCGCCTTCAACATACGGCGATCTAAAAAAGATACTTCGGCAGAAGTTAGATCTCGTATATTTGTCAGGCTTCCCAGTTTTTGATCTACGAGATAATTCGGGGGCCGGCGTCTTTTTTAGTTTTTTTTTCTCCAAAATTGAATCTTGAAACAAACGCCACCGGAAAGACTTAATCAGTTGTCAGAGGGTATTCATAAATCTTTTGGACAAATTAAGATATTCTGAAATCTTTTACTTAGGAAACCCCACCGCGTAGCGAGCTGTAGTCGTTGAGTATTACGTCTCGTTACCCGGCGGGTTATTTAACACTTGTGTGCGAACATGATTGGGTTAACCTTATGAGCATTAATTCCTGGAAAAAATTTGTTTTCCAGAGCTGGGTCCCGGCGGGTCTATGCAGAACCTTGAGTAAGTTTCCCACCAGTGTCTGTCATGGCTACCGTTGCCCCGGTTTTTGCTTTATGCATTAGGCCCTCCTGTTCAGGTATCCCTACTTTTGCGCACACCCTTTGTATAAAATTTGTTAAAATGTCTCGTTTGGTGTGGGTTACCTTTCCGGCGTTTTTCTCGTTGCTCCGAGAACACCGTTTTTGTTTACCGAGTTTTAGTCAGGATGGCTAAAATAGGTAAGTTACCCCGACGAGTTTGGTCGCTTGAGGGCTCATCAGAAACTGCGTTTTCTGTGGTCGAGCCTGGGATCAGGCTTCCTGTGTTATTCCCGGCGAGGGGGGCTCCACACAGTTATCTAGGTGATCATGCTGACACCTGTTGGACATGGTTTTCTCGGCTTTTCAAAGCCATTGAAACAATGCTGTCTGTTTGTTTGGTCTTTCCCTCCCGGCGACCTTTTTACAAAGGGGTCTGGGGCAGGTATAATTGGTTTGACATTGCATATAAAACCCGGCGGTTGTACCTTCGGGTGGTTATATTAACGGATTTGCGATTCGCGATAATTTGCCAAACAATTGATTGATACAATAGGGTATCACGGCCTTCAAGACGGCGATCTATGAGGGCTTCTGGGAGAAGCCAGATTAGAGATAAAGATAGGCTTAGACTTTTTATGGGATAAAAAGATGCCTGAATCTTACTAGTGTTTTAAGTGTAAAGGGATACTTGAAAGACTTCATCTTTAATAAAGATATGTTTCATCTTTATGAGGATTCAGAAGTTATGCTTAATTCTTTTGGACAGGTAAAAGATATGCTGAAATCTTTAATAAGCCATTGAAACAATGCTGTTTGTTTGTTTAGTCTTTCCCTCCCGGCGACCTTTTTACAAAAAGGTCTGGGGCAGGTACAATTGGTTTGACATTTCATATAAAACCCGGCGGTTGTACCTTCGGGTGGTTATATTAACTGATTTGCAATTCGTGATAATTTGCCAAACAATTGATTGATACAATAGGGTATCACGGCCTTCAAGACGGCGATCTATGAGGGCTTCTGGGAGAAGCCGGATTAGAGATTAAGATGGGCTTAGACTTTTTATGGGATAAAAAGGTGCCGGAATCTTACTAGTGTTTCAAGTGTAAAGGGATACTTGAAAGACTTCATCTTTAATAAAGATATGCTTCATCTTTATGAGGATTCAGAAGATATGCTTAAATCTTCTGGACAGGTAAAGATATCCTGAAATCTTTAATACGAAACTAAAGGAAAACGAAAAGTAGTGGTGGAGTGCTACGGTTCGTTGACCGGCGGTTTTGTGGCACATATTTTGTACCATTTTTTGGGTGTAACCCTATGAGCATTAATCCCCGGAAATTTCTCTTTCCAGGGCAGAGTTCCGGTGTTGCACCAGGTGACCAGGTAGTTCCCGGGGGCGGGGTAGTTTTCCCCCAGTCTGTCATGTCGGCACTTGAACCTCTCATTGCTGTATGTTCAATGCCGTTAAGCTCAGGTATCCCTATCTTAATTTTATTTGTTAATGAAATAATTTAATAACTGATTCATAATAAACATATATATTTTCTATGATTATATTATGATAATATTGTGTTTATTTATAGTAATTTATTTTAATACAATTAAATATAAATTAAATTAATTAGTATACTTTATGATTTTGCTCACCAGCTCTGCTTTCAATGTGTTAACCTCTCCGCGGCGCACAGGGGGTTTTCTACAGGGTAAGACTGTGCGCACGTATGATGATTTTGGGACCTATTGCCAATTTCGATAAAAAGTACATCATCGTGTAGGGAATGTTTGCGTGCATCGGCCCATATATATTTGACCCCCCAAAAAATGTCTGGGGGGGGTGGGGGAACGGTCCGTAGTTGAAAAATGTGGAGCGAATGGCACCGCGCGGCTAGATTGTCATCGAGCGGCGAGATTTCCCTGCCGAATATTTACTTACTTACTTGTTACTTGGTGTGGAGTTTCTCAGCCGCGCTCCGTCACTAGATGTGACGCTCGTCGCAGCTGCCCTTTAAACCATCTAGCACTTGTAGTCTTGTCTCACAGTGCCATCTTCTAAGTCATAACACTCCCTGAACAAATGTGTTTTTAGTGACTTTTTAAAGGCCTTTATGTTCGCACACCTTTTCGCACCTTTACGCGCGCAGGGGATAGAAGGAGAGGGAGGAGGGGGTGGGTTACCGCGTATTATCACGTATATGTCCTTTTTTGAGCCCTTTTAGGCTATGTAGAGTATGTATACGTGTGTAGGCCACCCATATAACAATGAATATGCCTCATAGTGACCAAAAATTGCAATATATAAGGGAATTATAAGAGAATTTTTAGGCGGGAATGAAGATGTGTTGGAGGTTTGGCGGCAATTTATGAGCGGAGAGTGTGGTTTACGCCATACATATCACGTATATCTTGTACGTAGAGCACTGTCATGCTATAATACAGACTTGTACGTATGTATACGTGCCATATATCAAAATATATACCGCATATAGACCAATTCATGCGATATTTACGCACATTATCAATGAGTTTCTATGCGTGAACCAAGGTGTGATTGAGTTGTGCTGGGAATGAAAGGGGGAGAGGGTGTGTTATGCCATAAATATCACTTAAATCTTGTATTTAGAGCACTGTCATGCTATAATAAAGACGTGTACGTATGTAGGCGTCCCATATAACAAGGAATATACCGTATATAGCCCAATTGATGCGATATTTACGCAAATTGTGAATGTGTTTCTAGCAGACGGAAGCCTGAAAGGGTGGGTTGGGGGTGGGAGGGAGGGAGGGAGGCATGCAGGGGTGCAGGGAGGGAGTGAGTGAGTCTTGAAGAGAAGGAAGGCAGGCAGATCTCTAGATAGATAACCAGCTGTGTGACAATTGTGAAGGCGCCCGAGGCGTATGGATGCCTTGGGATTTTGAACCTTATGTCTTCCAGGTGTCTGGTGTTTGTTGCCACCAAGAGTTTTACAATAACATGAGTCAGGAATGGAGAGAGAGAGAGAGAGAAACTGAGAAATGCGTATGTCGTACGTATAAATGGACTTCAGAATTGCATTTTTATGCAAGCAGACATTGCATTTTAGACACATGTGAAGTACCACAGAAACATGTAGGCCATTGACTGTAAATAAAGTACGATATTATAGACCACCAGCGACGGTGGTCAGTAAACACAGGCAGATTGCCTTTTGCGATAAAGGGCTAAATATAGAATGGTGTCTCCTTACACTTGCGAAAGGGTAGATTGCCACCAGAGAAACGTTTACTTATTTATTTCCAAGTAATATGCAATCTAAATGTATATTCGAGACCTACTGCAATTATTTGTATGACAGTCATGACTATGTATAATCCAATATACGCGCGTAGGCGAGACATAAGAAAGCTGGTTGAGCAATTTTCGACACCCACACAGTTATTATTCTTTTTTATTTACAATATTATACAATACAAATGTATTTGTGAAGAGTATTTTATCCATTATTGTATTTATACAAATTTTGTTCCCAGACAGAGCTGCTGTGGCTGGTGTAGCTGGGGCATAAAGGAGCGGCAAGGGTCACCGCTTGACCGTGTGAAAATGAGTGGAGTCGCACTGAGAGGGGCAATTTTGCTGAGTGTTTGGGCAATTTTTGACAGAATAAAGTTATATAATTACTAATTCTTGACAGAGACAAACTTTTATAAACCTTGGCATGATATAATTGATAATCCCATCAATTTACAAACGTAAATTGGTGGGATAATTCATTTTTTTTTGTATATTGTCATTTCGATTGTAGACACGAAGTTTTGAGTGATATTTGGTATGAGCTCCTGTGGCATGGTTGGTAAGGTTGCGGACTGGAAAACTCAAAGTGTGCTAGGGTTGTGTGATCGAATCCAGGAGGGGGTTATGGGGAAGGTTTTATATTGTCTAGAACATTTTTGATAAAAAAAATTTTTTACAAGATCATGCCATTGTATTCAAACAATATGAAATATTCATAGAATATATCATATTGTAAGAATACAATGACATGACCTTGTTTTTTTTGTTTTTTTTATTGTTTTTTTTTATTATCTTAGTAGGTTTGACAGGATTTGTTGAAACATATTTATTTTTGTACAATTCATTTGAGGTAAGAAAATAATTATATACACATTACTTTGGCTAATAACAAACATATATAAAATGCCCCAGAACGAGAAGCTCACCACAGAAGCCACGAACGAACACCACACAGAAACACCAAAGGAAAGGTCCACAGAACGAAAGGACCAGCTGACCGAGCCAGCCATTTCAGACAGGCCCAAGCCCGCAGGGCTAAGCAGCTCCTGGCTACACCCATTTACCTTTTCTAAACTGACCATTTTCCACACCTCACGTACACTAACCCCCTCGTGTCCTACACTCTAACTACAAAGATGATGAACAGGAATATACATTCATATTAAAAACACCCATGCCCTGTCCCGACGTTGAGCCAATGCCAACACATCAGACAGCCATAATTATATCTATGTATGTTCTTACATCCGAGAAGTAGATGTTATATATCTTAGAAGTTAAAACACCCACGCTTGTCCCTAGACCTCGTATATCATTTTCCATGACGAGTATAGATATATGTAACCCGTGCTCAGTCGCCCCTTGCATTGTTCCTCTAGTAACTAAGTATTAATATTAACATTCCCTAACATCTTGTCTTGCCAGACTAAGCTTCTGAAGACCCATCGCCCCATAAATCTATGTATGCAATCCTTAGGTTAAGTATTTTTATCCGCCATTGTGTTCACCTTTTTCCATTTACTTTCCACAATTGTCATACGTCTTCCCCTTGCCTCCTTCGTATCCACAGCCCACACTACGCCAATTTACTTCGTGTCTTACACCTCTTACCCCAACCAGAGATTGTATAAGATAACCTGGTTACCAGTATCTGTCATAAGTACCCCGAAACAATAACTAAGTACCCCTACGAACTGCCGCTGTTGTTGGTATTTATATTTAATAGAAAACGCAGTTCCCAGGGCCAACTAATAGTATCCATAACCCTCGGACTGATCACATAACTCTATCTTTTCCAGACTCATATACCACCCCATAGTTGCATTCCCCGGTAGCATATTTTGGCTAACGTATTCTACTGCCTTTTCAAACTTCCATATCAATTGTAGCCTAATGCCACCCCCACGCCTAGGGACCTTAGGGGCAAAATTTCCCTGTAGCCCTTGAACTCTCCCCCCCTCTCATTAAGAATTCCCGCGCTTCTCGACTCTTGTCCGACCTAGCCTCTCTCTCATACCTCTTGAAGATCCTGGAATTGTCCGTTGCTAACGCTCTCCAACCTTTTATATATTATATACTCCTATCCAGCCTACCTTCACTTAGTAGGCCAGAACAACATTAGAACTTTACTAGCCCCTTGCATGCCATCTATTCTCTTACAACACATTCACAACCCTGCACCCAATGGTCGTCGGTGCGAGGCTAGCCGCCCCGCCAGTAACTAACTTCTATTGCCATACTTCCAGATAAATGTGGCAGAGTTAGCAACCCAGTCTCCACCACATCCAGCAAACCCTACAATTAACAACCAGCCGAGTAAAACCAGCTAGCTAAGGCACCTTCGGTTTTGGTATTAAAGACACCCACATCTGTCTCATACACAGAGGGTTATTACAAACACTGGTGATATGGCAAGCCCCTAGCCACAGCCGCCGGACGACTATCACAGAGAGAGGGCGCCCAGCTCCCCCTTTTTGCCCACCCGAGGAGGGAGACCCCCACCCCCGCGGAGGTATACCTGGCCCCTGTTTTGACTTTCGAGTCATTGCCAGGTAGCACAGGAATTCTTCCTATCAATTAACTAACCATGAATGACTAACACCTTTACTAACCTCTATTAAACTCACAATAAACCATTTACCTTTCTTGCATGCTCTGATCACTAAATTAGCACCTCAGCTATACCATAGAGTGAAGATTGGACAATCTAGAGAGACGCTCCTATCACAGCTGTCCCCATCCTCCTCGCAAAGTAGATCCAGTCTCTCTCCCCTAAATACGTCCAGTATAGCCAAAATAGTACCTCTTACTAAGGCTCAGTTATATGAAAATATAAAAGGCTTCCTATAGCCCTGCCACAACAGTAAATACCATCTTACCTAGTCTCCATTTCTATTGAGAGCTCAATTAAGTCCATAAGACTCGAGATCCCTACTGTCTACAGGGTCCAGAACCGAGCCTATAAATCTAACTCCCGCCCCCAGTCAAATCAGTTGAAAGCTAGACACTAACCAGGGGTCACTACCCTGCAGTTAACTTCTAGCTCTGCCCTTGTGTTGTTCCGGAGTGAGATCCCAGAGCCGGCAGACTCCGTGGCAGATTTGGATAGAAGGACCTGCCCACGTATTTAAGAACTTCACACATATGGCCCCCCTGGATGGCCGCGGAACCAGTCGTTAGCCCCCAACATCATGGACGCAAGATAACCAGGACCAGACCCATCAGATACTACCCAAGATTCTCTTTAGCAGTACTACATATTACTGTGCTGTTTAGAGATTTCACTAATTAATATTTCTACGAAGTGGCTAAGACCTTGCCCAGTGTAATTCATACTTAACCATTCCATTTGGGACGTACTAAGCGATCAGTGCTCTTTAATTAACAGGCGACCTTGACTCTCGTAATTACCTTATTCAGATATTAAAACTAGTGATATCTAACGTTCGCCCACTGATTTGCGTTCTATGTATTTCTGAAACAAGGATATAAAACTTAGATCAGTACCCCCTGAGGTTACTAGAATTCCCGTGCTCTAAAATACGCGTGTCTAATCTAGTCTGTGAACTACTACTTGTGCACCAGAGCTACCAGTAATAAATCTAACAGTGAATATGAATCTATAAGTAACATTGATGGTCTTCGGTATATAAACCTGTTAAATCAAAGCCAGTGATCAGAAGATTAATACCTGAACGTTGGAAGTGGGAGACTAGGCTCCATCCAGATCCACTTATGCTAGTGTTGTTCGATTCTATTATATTGTCTTACACAAGTATTCTGCAGTGGTATATCAATAAACGTGATCGTGTAACTTGCTACCATGTGTTTCTTTGTGTTCTCTATTCCTCATATCTTGTATTGTGCATGCAGCCTTATATACCCAGTCAATTAGAACTCACATTACCCAAGTTAAACCTGTAGAAAAACAGGGCATAACAATATATATTGATATACTAAAAAAATAAGGCATATTACATGTAAATCTTTGAAACTTATAAACTAAATAATGAAACATACAATTATATAATGTAAAAGCTATATCACAGGGACATCTTTGGAACTTATACATTATATAATATATATGTTACATTATGAGGTAGCGTGATCAATTAGGTCAGGTCAGGTAAGGTAGGGCGCGAGTCCAGGACAGGGCTGGGCAGGGGGCGAGTCCAGGGCAGGGCACGGGGCGAGTCCAGGGCAGGGCAGGGCACGGGGCGAGTCCAGGGCAGGGCAGGGCAGGGCAGGGCGACACTCAATAATTCTTGAAGGTGTGGTAGTCCCTGAAGCAGTCACCCAGGCAGAGTGGAACTTTGCACTCGGCGCACATTGAGGTGACTCTTTTGGTGACATGGGGTTTCCTGACACTGGAGCTGCAGACAGTGCACTGCGCCTGCCTGTGACGAGTGCCAAGCATCTCAGTGTTGATGGGGTAGTGTCTTTCGACACCCAGCTGGATACGGTCAGGAACGTGATCCCCACGCCATGCCGTACGTCTGTGAGTGGTGGTGCCATACTTCTCCAGGAGTTGGTATGAGACGTTGTACACAAACTCCCGGAATTTAAGTTTCTGGTTTGGGGCCATATCCTTTTTTACCAACCACAAGTTGTAGGCGTTCAGCATCGTTATATCAACTAGGTGGAGGAAGAGCTTGTGATACCACTTCACAGTCTTCCTCAGACACTCAACGCCTGACAGCTGACAGTCAGACGTGTCCACCAGGCGCATGTTTTTGGTGTAGTCCACTACCATGTCGGGCTTGTAGATTGTCTTCCTGGTTCGGTAGTGGATTTTGCCAGAATCCATCTGGGCACCTGTGTGGACGGTGGAAAGCAGGTGGACGTCTCGCTTATCCTTCCACTTCAGGGCTATCACTTTCCCACACTTCTCGAGCTGCTTGAATTTCTGCCCCTTTCGTCGCCTTCTTCGCACATGCCTCTTGCGGTGTTCCTGGGCCAGGTCGTCTTCTGAAGGCGTGTCACTGGAGGAGGCATCTGTGAGAGGAATGACATCACCTGTGAACTTTGGCATAAACTTTCTTGTCTTTCTGACAGTCCCACATGACCCCGTTTGGTTGTCATGAAGAAACTGGCAGAGAGCAGGAGAAGTATACCAGTTGTCAGTGTAGATGATGTGGCCTTTGCCCAGGTAAGGTGCCAACAATTTCCTGACGATGGCACCTGACATGCCCATGGGGTCATTGGCAGCGGCTTTTGGTATGTCAATGTCAGTGCCTGTGTACACGATCATGTCAAGCACTATTCCAGTTTCGCAGTCACACAAAACGAAGAGCTTGATTCCGAACCTATGCCTTTTCAAGGGGATATACTGTTTGAAAACAAGACGTCCTTTGAAGAGCACGAGCGACTCATCAATCACCAAATTGAGGAAGGGGTAAAAGTATTTCCTATACCTCTCCAACAACATGGTGAACACATTCCGAACTTTCCATATCCTGTCAATCCTGTTAGGATTTTCGTTGTCTGCAAAGTGCATAAATCTTAGCAGCAACAAAAATCTGTCACGAGTCATGAACTTATTGAAAGTTGGGGTGGCGATGAGAGGGTCGTGCTTCCAATAGTGTTGCAACACATGCTTCTTGATCAGAGGCATGAGGAACAACAAGGCAAAGAACGTCATAAATTCTTCCACAGTCGTATCCACCCAGCCTCGTATTCTCGCTTTTGGAGAAAGGACGTCCAATCTGCCAAACACCCACCTGTAGTAGGCGTTTGTTTGGGCAACGATGTACGTCATTACCTCCATGTCGAAAAAAGCGAGGAAGAAGTCGCTTTCGTTCGCTTGATCGTCACAGGGCCAGTCGTCAGTTGTTCCTGACGTCCCAGGATTGAACTGGGGCACGTCAGGTACAAAATTGACCCCGTCAGACCAATCGAACGAAGGCAGCTCAGGGATCGGAATGTCGTCTGCGTCTGCTTCATCGTCTGAAATATCGCTTCCATGGTCGCGATACAGCACTTCATCATCATCACCCTCCTCTTCACTTGACAGACGATGACCTTCCTCATTTTCGTCACCGACGTCGGACTCACTCCCACTGTCCACTCCCAAATCCCCCCACCCTTGGTCCCGTGCTAGGGCTTCGTCGTCGAAACCTGGGCTGCCAATGTCCTGCGAATCACCATCAAACAGCAGGGCGGCATACTTTGATGGTGTCAGAGTTTTCCGGGTCACTTTTGCACGTGAGGGTGTCTTATGGACAGGGACAGCAGAGGCGGTGGCAGGGGCGGCGGCAGGGGCGGCGGCAGGGGCAGCAGTGGTGCGTGGCCTTGATGGCAAGATGATGGTGGTGCCTGTCGCCCTTCTCTCTGTTCCTTGGGCAGGGGCGGCAGGGGCGGCAGGGGCAGCAGGGGCAACAGGGGCAGCAGGGCCGGCAGGGACACCAGGGACAGCAGGGCCAGTAGTCGCTTTTCCTCTCCCTTTCCCCTTCCCCTTCCCCTTCCCCTTCCCTGTTCCTTGGGCAGGGGTGGCAGGGGCAGCAGGGGCGGCAGGGGCAGCAGGGGCGGCAGCGGCAGCCGGGCCAGGGGCGGCGGCTGGTGGTGGTGGTGGTGGTAGGGGCACTGTGGCTGGCGTACGGGATCTCTTCCCTACGCCCGTGCCTTTCATTTGTCCTGCCCCCGCAGGTTCTGCAGCCCTAGGGCGGCCTCCTGCGTCGCTGGTACCGGTGGCAGGGGTGGCAGGGGCAGCAGGGGCGGCAGGGGCAGCCGGGCCAGGGACGGCAGGGGCAGCCAGGCCAGGGGCGGCTGGTGGTGGTGGTGGTGGTTGGGGCACTGTGGCTGGCGTACGGGATCTCTTCCCTACGCCCGTGCCTTTAATTTTTCCTGCCCCCGCAGGTTCTGCAGCCCTAGGGCGGCCTCCTGCGTCGCTGGTACCGGTGGCAGGGGTGGCAGGGGTGGCAGTGGTGGTAGTGGTTGTTGCAGTGGCCTGGGTCGTGGTGGCAGTGTCACGAAAGACCAATGACCTCTGTGCCATTGCCCTGCTTGCACGTGTTTTCCGTGCTTTGGGTGCTGGTGTTTCGTCCTCCGAGCTGTAGGGCGTGTCGTACTGGTAGCTAGGGTCTTTGGCAGCCACCCTCTGCCTTCCACGGCGGCTAACACCACCAGAAGGAGGGCTGGTTGTGTCATCAGGGAGCGAGCGTGAGGGACGTGTGGGCTCCATGACTAGTGCGTGGTTACTGGCGCGGTGGTGCTTGCACGAGTGTGGGGCGAGCGTTTGGCGGGGTGGTGTCGAGAGTTGACATGTAGTACTATACCCACACCAATTTTCAGCCGCCTGGCTATAAACGCGCGGTTTTGGTACGCGTTCAAAAGCTCTGCTCTTAAGAGTCTCCCCGCAGTGCGCCGGGGGAACTCTTATGAGTCTCCCCGCAGCTCCCGGGTTAATGAGCTATGGGAGCTTTTAATTATCATAAACCTTTACAGGGCTCTTTTTCAGAGAGTATACCGAGCTCGCAAGCGAGGGACAGCCACAGCCAAGGTGTATGGCGATACTCACAGTCCTGGCAGGACAGAACACATCCCTTTGTGACTCAACTAGTGCTGACGTCCACCGGGATGCCGATGTACCATCTTCTATCCCAGTTTTAACATAGCAACATGTGGAGGTCCCGGCTTCGGCGGGATCTTCCCATGATAAGCCAGACTTAACGGATGAAGAACAACGATCTCTGGTCTCAGAGATGGAGGTTGAAGAGTCCAGTCACCTTCTAGGCGACTCTCAGGGTACTGTCGAATCTCCACGGAGTTCGTCATCGGCTAGGTATGTACCGGCGGAAGAGAGTGTCAGATCCAATTTCCAATGTGCCAGGCACAGCAGCTCTCACTACTTCCACTGTGCGAGTCATATCAGACATATCTCCCCCTCCTTTAGACAAGGCGCCAGTCAAAAAACAGGAGCTATGCCTCTTTTATACGGGCCTGATGAGTCAGGGGTAGCAATGTTACGGAAATGTTTTGGATGTTCATATTAAGGACATTCCAAGATTATTATAACCATGACTTATTCTTCCCACCAAATCCCTCCAGAACGCCATTCTTGGTTCTCTCTTCCGGTTTTTGGTGCCGGCGGAGTCCCCTCTGCTTGGCTGCCACCCCCCAAATAATCAATTTGGGCGAATTATAAGCTCCTTTAGCACGCCTTCCCCAGCTTACATAGACCGCGAGTTTAGGTTAAGAGGAAAAGCGTTTAAACTGTTTTCGCAATATATGGTTCCCAGCAAGTAACAAAGTCTCTGTTACGCTCTTCTCAGGCAAGAGAAGCCGCGGAAGTCAGGAAAGCCATTGAACTTTCCCGGCGCTTGCTTCTCCAAACTTCCATCCAAGTCTTTAGGAGATATTCGGACGGCCTTATTAGAGGTGTGACGCATGTCGAGTATGAGCATGCTGTACAGAACGCCCAGTCAGGCCCCACTCTCGCTAGGATCGTCAGGGCAGGAACTTTGGCTGTAGTCTGTGTAGAGTTTCCTAACTCAGTTTATGTGAACCGTTGTACTATAAGTATTATCATTATGTATTTTGTTTTCTTCTAAGTCAACGAGTTCTATTTTATATCATTAGATATAAGTATTGTGTGTGGGACTTGTATGTAATGATGAGAGGAGGGATATTACGTGGCGTGGGGTCGGTGAGTGCGCCACGCGGGCCGGTAGGCCTAATTCCCTCCTCCCTTCCTCCCTTTCAGCGCGTGGGAAGTTCTTTGTCAATCCCAGATTGAGAGAATATGACGTCATGATTGCCAGTGGGCGGTCCTTAGTGTTGCCGTTATGCTCGCTACGGGGCCGAGTATAAAAAGGGAGGTCTCGCCATTTTTAGATCAGAACTCATCAGGCAAAGCGACCTCTCATATCCCTTGCAACTATCCATATTCTTCCGACTGATGTGAACTTTCTCTACTCTCTGAACAGCCTACCTTCTTCTCTTCTCGTCCCTGTTTATAACCTCAATGACCCCTTTGGTGCAGATTTAGTCAGCCAAAGTATTATCGCTTGAGTTCTCACGAGATAAGTGCCTGTTAGATAGCCTATTTTTGGAAGGGTTAACTAGAATAGGATTGATTGATGTTTGTTGCACTCGTATATGCATTTCCCTGTGTACTATTATTCATGTTCCTGTTTTCTGCTGGTTTAGGTAATGCTAGACTGGGATAGGGTTCCTCGAGTTGTGATTTCCTATGAGTGCTAGGTTGGTTGAACCAGCACAATTGCAACGGAGACGTGGGAAGCCTAGGGGGTCTTTTTGATTGTGTACCGTGGGAGTTTAGCACTGTGTTGCGAGTGAGGGCTTTTGCCTGTGCCACCCAACACTGTGCTATCTCATTTGCTTGACTTTGAGAGGATCGCCAGGAGAGAACCAGATACTAGTGATCTGGATCTCTCAAGAGAGCATCCCGTCAATTACCGTAATTTGGCCGCACAGTCTTAAGGACCTCGCTAGGCTACGAGCCGCTTGCTCAGCCATTGTCTCTTAACCTTAGATATCCCAGCTAGACTTTGCTCGACCAGCAGATACAGCATAGTATTGAAGCTTCTCCTTATGTATATTATTGTTTAAGCACTATTGATTTCATGTGTGGCACGCTTAGCTACTTCAGAGATTAGTGGCCCACGAGCACAATCTTAGTAGGCTATTGCCAGTGCATTGTCGGAGTACTTCTTCTTAATGTTTGCCATATCCTATTGCTTATTCTTATAATTCTTCTTATGTCAATTTAAAGCCTTTAATTACCAGTGAGTTATTCATTAAATTGCTGTTCAAAATCCGATACTTACTTCTTATGAGTATTCGAGAAGCATCTAACTTATCAGAAGATTCCTTGCTTGATGCTCGAGGACTATTGTTTAACGTAACGTAATAGTGCCGATCCGAAGTAGAGGGTGGAGGACTTCTTAAGTTCTTAGTTCAAGGGTGGATTACTTCGGCTTCGGCCAACACTATTCTTTAGTGTTGTAGTACTTTCTTCTTTGTTTGATTGTTGACCAGACTAGATAACTCCCGTCTTGTTATTAGTCTGTTGTGTGAAACGCTAGTACCGAGTTCTTGTATACCCCGTTATAGCAGATAGAACTCTGGAGGGTAGTGGCGTTTTTTGTTCGGCTGGCAGTACTCTGGGGTTGGGATCGTGTGTTTCCGTTGTGGCAGCGAGCCATACTCGAGTCCTGTGTAAGAGCCCTAGTGTACCCGAGTGCCCGGTCGTAACAAATGGCGACCTTGCTTAGGATTTTGTGAACAGTATAATTTTTTGCAGAGTTGTACAACATTTGTTTGTTGGTACTTTAGCGTACATATTGAAGAATATTTTTTTTTGTAAGGCAATTAGGAGAGCATTTAAGAGACTCCAGTTAATTTAGTAATTAGTGCTTGCATAAGGGAGTTTAACACTTTTGTCTCGAGAATTTTTTGGTGAACTTCAGTATGTCGGGCCCTAGTACTGACGAGGAGCGAGAGATGCTAAGTGAGGAGGTGCCGTTAGTAACTAGTGAGGAGGATGCTAGACTTTTTGTGAGTAAGCAGTACCACGTGACGGAGGAGAGGCTGACTGGGGTGAATGTTTATGGCTTGCACCTGATAGCCAAGGTTTTGGGTCTATCCAATGTAGGAGGGATGTCCAAGGGGGAGCTGATTTCCTGGGTGTTGCGTGGGCGACATGGGGTTTCGGAGGAGAGGGCGTTTGGGGGGGTTCCTCCCCAGATCCCCTCTCACTCGACTCCCACAGTGCCGTCCACTCAGTTGCCGGAGGTTAGCACTCTCCCACAGAGGGATGAGCATTGGAAGATTGGAGTGCCCTCGGGCGGTGCGTATGGTGGTTCCCCAGTTCTTGCCCCCCCTCCTTCAGTAGTGGCAGCTCCCTCTTCCGGCCTGTCTCCTGAGATGATATTTAAACTCGAGCTTGCTAAAATGGAGATTGAGTCTAGGAGGCATGAGAAGGAGATGGAGAATGAGTCTAGGAGGCATGAGAAGGAGATTGAGGCTGAGTCTAGGAAGCAGGAGAAGGAGATTGAGGCTGAGATTAGGAGGCACGAGGCTGAGCTTAGGTACGACTCAGAGAAATATTGTGCTCAAATAGATTTAGATAAGACTCGTGCAGAGTCGACAGGGATTCGGATGGGCCGGGAGGGCCAAGTAAGAGAACAGTCCTTGTCTCACTTAGTCAAATTGGTGCCGGCATTTAGTGAAACTGAAGTCACAGAATTTTTTAATCGTTTTGAGAAGAAGTGTAGGGAGCATAATTGGCCTGAAGAGAAGTGGGCAGCTCTGGTCTCCTCAAGACTTACGGGTAAGGGTCTGAAGGCTTATGATGCACTGCCTTTAGAGTCTTGCATTGACTACCCAGAATTGAAGAGAGCTGTCCTACGGGCATACGAGTTGCAACCAGAAACATATCGATTGAAGTTTCGGGGTGTTACAAAGACTAGGGAGGCGACCTTTCTTGAACATGCCCGGGACTTAAAAGATGCACTTGCTAACTGGACACGTTCTGAGAAAGCTGAGACGGCCGAACAGTTGACTGAGCTGTTTCTGCTCGAGCAGTTTTATAAGTGTACTGGTGCAGATATGACTTTAACTATTAAAGAAAAGAACCCTAAAACTCTACAGGAGGCAGCTGAGATGGCTGACCTCCGGCTATCATTAATTCGTGGGTGCGGGTCTGCCCAGCGTAGTGAGGCAGGTAACAAGGGGCGTGACACCCCACCCCCCCGAGTTAGTGATATACATTATGCAAACAAGTACAAGAGCTATGATACCAAGACTGACCACAAGACTAACACCGTCCCATTTAAGAAGGGGCCGGGCCCTTCCCAGTACCAAGGGAAGCCCAGAGGGGAGTTGGAGTGTTATCTTTGTCATGAAAAGGGGCACTTTGCAAGAGTCTGTCCTAGCAAACCACCTACAGCAGCTGTGTCTTTGGCCTGCAACATTGGTGTGTCTCCGAAGTCTTCTGAGTTTGCCCGGGGCAGTTCGTCAGAGGCTGAGGCACAGCCAATGCAGAAACACCTGAGAGGCTCGAACCCTGCTCAGGATGTTTTTTGCGACCATAGAGGACGGGGTTGCGTGATGTGGGCGGGGCGCAAGCATGGAGTAGAGGTCTTGCGTGATACAGGTGCTTCCCAGACTCTGATGAACAATTTGACTGGCTACCCTATAAATGCGGCTCGGGTGGTAGTGGTGCAGGGTATTAATGCAACTCGGTCATACCCGCTGGTGCGGTTGGAGTTGGAGGTGGATGGTGTGGCACGTGAATTGGATGTTGGGATTGTGGAGAAACTGCCAGTGGAGGGCGTCGACCTTCTTCTCGGCAACGACTTTGCAATGCCCGCTTCTGAGGTTCTACCCTTAGTCGTTGCCGAGAGGCCGGCCGACGTGAGTGGGGGAGAACAAGAGTGTGTCGAGCGGTGCCAGGCACAACCCATGGCGTGTGCTGTCACCCGAGCTCGGGCAGCTAAAGTGTCACAGCCTAGTCCTCCGTCTTCAGACCAGCAGAGGAACGATCAACAGGAGGAGGCTAAAGCTGGAGTTGGTTTTAAGAGTTTTGACTCGGCGGCTCTCCTGGGTGATTCAGTATTGGCACCTATGTTAGAGTCTGGAGAGGCCCCAGGACCTGTCACAGCTAGTGAGGAGGTAGGGCCGGAAGAGACTCCGAGGCAGCAACGTTGCACACGGAGAGAAGAAAGGGTTGCTCAGTTTGATATTGGGGAAGGACTTGGGTTGCTTCGGAAGCATCTAGACAAGTTGGTTCCCTCAGATATTTGTAAACTGCAGTTGGAGGATCCGGAAGTTCAGAAGTGTGGTAATGGTGCTGTCGAGATTAAACACGAGGACGGGGAAGCATGTCATGTGAACCTGTTGGAGGAGTTTGTGAGGCAACCACCTGAGCAGCCTACTGTCCCTGCGTTGGTCTGCCGCGGCCAAGGTGGAGAAGGAGAGGGGGGCAGTAGGGCACAGGTGGAGGAGAGTAGGGATTGTCATGTCTCGGCGAAGCAGTGGGCGGGGGACACGAGTCTGGTGGCTGTGGAAGTGCTAGAGCACCTGCCTGAGCAGCAGTGTGCAGCACTCCAGCACCAGCTCGGTTCATACCCCACTGGTCGTGCCGAGCCCCTGAGTCTCACAACTCGGGCGGTGCGAGATGTTCCGCAGGCAGGTCATGTGACTGTTAAAAGACCGTTAGCCTCGTTGTTTCGGTGGTTTAAGGTGGGCGACGAGGCCTTGGCATGGTTGCCAGGTCAGGGTCGACCCATGGCTGCCAAGGGTGGTGGTCAAAAGGAGGACATTGAGCAGATTGGTAGGGTCGGCTGTGGTATCGCAGTGCCCGGTCGTCACATAGCCTCCCAATGCTGCTCTAGTCTAATGCAACAGCCCTACCACAGACCGACTGTATCTGGCCATGTCGCTAAAAGCGGTGATGCTGCGCAGGCAGATGTCGTCACAAGGAATGTGGGGGTGCGCATGTACGGTATCGGCGGGGAAGCCTTAGCTATAATGAACTGTGGGAGTGACTGCACAGGTGGTACTGATTGTCCCTCTCATGACCTGGCTGTTCTAGGGACGAAGGTGGAGAAGGAGGGAGACTACAGGTTAGAAGCTGCGGTCTCGGCTGGGTTGTGGGAGGGCACTAGGCATGTTGTTCGTGGAGACAGTGCAAGGCAGTTATTTACTAGGCTATGGCAGTACTTTCGCATGTTTGTTGCTTCTCCAGGCCTGATGTACGGGGTAGAATCCGACATGCAGGCTGGAGATAGTGCAAGGTTCAGTTTAATTCCCTACCGTATAAATCCTGCTCGACAGCCTATGGTGCAAGCAGAGCTGGATTACGTGTGGACGAAGGATCTGAGGGATAAGGAATGTCGTGAGTGGTCGTTGCTTGTAACTTTGTCCGAGCGTGCTAAAGAGGTATGTGGTTTTGTTGTGGACGGGAGTACCTACCAGTGCAATGTTGTGCCTGACGGACTTAAGAATGCACCAGCAACGTGTCAGAGCCTGATGAATGAAAGTGAAAAGGACGATGATGCGCTGGGGCATTTCGAGATCTATGTTCCAGCCTATGGTCCGGTCGGTGTAGTTTACCCAGATCATTACCCTCTCAAGATCTTGGACCCGTTTCACAATCGGAATATGAGGCTGACCAGGTGGTCACTAAGGTTATTGGTATATAACCTGGACCTAAGCCATATTGCCGGTTGTGACAACGAGGTTGCATGTGGTCGTTCAGGGGTATATGATCCTGGGTAAATGGACACAC